>WOXC01011063.1:0-210000 GCA_011680675.1 Gymnobelideus leadbeateri | reverse complement strand
GAGCAACAGAATTTACAAAAAGGAGTGAAATAATTTTCCATGCCAAGATAACTTAGAAGGACTTCAGGAAAAGTTCGTCTCACTTGGGTAAGAGAGGAGTGCAGTCCAATGCAGGCAGATGTCTGGGCAAGCCAGAAGGAGGTTCTTAACCACAGTGCAACTCAGGAACCAAGGCTCCAGGTTGTAGTTCGGCAGGCCAGTGGCACAGCAGGCCTACTGGGAGGCCTCCAGCCCTAGTGCAGCAGGCAAACTTCCAACTCTGAAACCCGGGACACAACAGGCCAGGCCACTCTAGCAGATTAGGAAAGCCGCCAGCCCTAGTGTCCATGGCACAGATAGCCAGTGACCAGGTCCCTGGCCCCCAGAATAAGAAGCTTGGGACAGTGTCCCTGTAACCCAGGAGCAGAAATAAACTTTAAAAACTTAGTGAAAAACAATATAAGAGCCCTAGGGATAAAACATTACTGTGGAGAGAGGGAAGATGAAAATACAAACTAGGAAGAGGACAATAATGTCAAAATACCTAGAGGTAAAGCATTATAGGGGAATATGAATTGATCTTAAGCCCAAAAAATATTCTTGGAAGAGATCAAAAAAGATTTTAAAAATCAAGTAAAAGATGTAGAAGAAAAACTGGGGAAAGAAATAAAACTTATGAAAGAGAATTATGAAAAAAAGAGTCAACAACTTGGAAAAGGAAGCACAAAAACTGACTCAAGAAAACAAATCTTTAAAAATAGAATTGGCAAAAAGAAAGACTTCTGGGAGCCAAGATAGCAGAGTAAGCAGCAAATCATGTAACCCTCCAATATTTACCTCCAAACAATCATAAAATAGAGCCCCAAACAAATCCTGGAACAGCAGAACAAGAAAAAAGATGGGGTGAAAAAAATCCTTTAGCTCAAGAAACTTGGAGGATTGGGGAGGCTAGGTGGCGCAGTGAATAGAGCGCCAGCCCTGGAGTCAGAAGGACCTGAGTTCAGATCTGGCCTCAGACACTTAACGCACACATACAAAAAAACCTAGCCGTGTAACCTTGGGCAAGTTACTTAACCCCAATTGCCCTCCACAAAGAAAAAAAAAAGAAAGAAACTTGGAGGATTGGCAAGAAAATTCCATCTCAGTCTGGTGAATGGGAGTCCAGTCCAGCATAGGAAGTGTTCCAAAAAGCCAGCATCAAGCCACACCTCAGCAAAACAGTGAGAGTTCCTGAAATCCAGTGTGTCGGAGCAGGGAAATGACAATAACAGGAACCCAGTTCTGGGCAAACAAGTATACACCAGATGTACATGTGCCTAAGCAAATAGGCAGCTGTCAGGCAGCACTGGACCACCACGCTGCAGCATAGTCACAAGAAAAAAGAAAACCTCCAGAGACCAAAGCACTATATGCTTGAGTGAGGAAATACAGAAACACCACCACTGGGCTTCATCACATGCCAGACACCACCACTAGGACCATAACTTAGCACCAGTTAATCTTCCAGACCCCTATGGGCACCAGCAGTGCCAACTAGCTCCTATCCTATCCTCTGAGTGCAGCTGCAGACACAACGGTCTCCCAGGGGACTCAGAGCAACATTAATGGAGCACCAGGTAAATAGTCAGGACCTACAGCCACTAGCACAAGGAGCCTTCCACCCTGGGAGCAGAGCTCAAATTTAAAGAAAAGGAAAAATCCCCCCAAAAAAGATGAGCAAAAAACAACTACAACAAAAAGAATCTGATGATAGAAAGTTATCATGGTGACAGGGAAGGCTAAGACACAAACTCAGAAGACAACAATATCAAAACACCTATTGGCAAACCCCAAAGGAAAATGAGAGATGGTCTCAAGCCTAAAAAGAATTAATGGAAGACCGCAAAAGGGGGCTTTAAAATCATCTAAGAGAAATAGAAGAAAGATTGGGAAAAGAAATGAAAATTATACAAGAGAATTATGAATAAAAGATTCACTGGCTTGGAAAATTGCTTAAAAAGTGGAATTGGCCAAATGAAAAAGGAGAGGCAAAAATATACTAAAGGAAACAACTAGTTAAAAAATACAATTGGCCAAATGGAAAAGAAAATACAAGAGCTAATTGAGGAAAATAATACTTTAAATGTTCGAAATGGTAAGATGTAAGCTAATGACTCTATGGGACATCATGAGTCAAACAAATTCAAAAGAATGAAAAAAATGGAAGAAAATGTAAAATACCTCATGGGAAAAAAAAAACTGCCCTGGAAAATAGATCCAGGAGAGACAATATCCTAATCACTGAACCACCTGAAAGCCATAATCAAAAGGTGGACCTGGAGGGCATGTTTCAAGAAATTATCAAGGAAAACTGCCTTGATGTCCTGGAACCAGAGGGTCGCACAAATTTGTGAAAAGAATCCACAAATCACCTTAGGAAAGAGATTCCCAAATAAAACCCCAAAGAACATTGTAACCAAACAGCCAAATAGCTCTGGAGAACTATCATGTCAAGGGAAAAAGAAGTACTATAAGTGACCAGAAAGAAATACTCAAAGTCAGGAAGTCACAATCAGAATTTCACAAGACTTCAGAGCTGCAACATGAAAAGATCAGAGGTCATGGAACATGATTTCAAGAAGAAAAAGAAACTAAGACTACAACCAATAATCATTTGCCAAGCAAAATTAAGTATAATACATTAAGTGAGGGGGGGGGGGGGAAGGTCATTCAATGAAATAGAGGATTTAAAGTCTTCATAAGAAGACCAGAACTAAACCAAAAATATACATAGACAGAATGTACAGGTATAAGGCAAATTTGAGGGAATGAAAAAAAAATAAGGGATGATAAAGAGGAATACAAAGGGTACAAAAGGAAAGAAGAGGTAGAATGGAGTAAATTATGTCCCATGAAGAGGGGAGAAAGGCCTATTATAGTGGAGGGGAAGATGGGAGAATAAGTGATGGGCATTGCTTGAACTTTACTCCCATCAGTATTGGCTCATCAAAGAAGGAATAATATAAAATATCAGTTGAATATAGAAATCTATATTATCTGATAGTGAAGTAGGGGGGAGGAGATTAAGTAAAGGGAGAGAGAGGGACTCACAGAAGGGTGGGCAAATCAGGGGAGGTGGTAGACAGAAGCAAAAAACAACAGATCTAGAGAACAGGCCAAGAAGAGGAAAGACAAGAATAATTGTACTTTCTTAAAGTTCAGAACAGAAAAAGAATTTGGATACAAGGAATAATTAAAGAAAATTGTCCTAAAACATTAGAACAAGAGGGGAAAGTAGAAATAGAAAAAAATCTACTAATCACCACCTAAAAGAGATCCTACAAGGAAAACACACAGGAATATTATAGTTAAATTGTGAATCCACCAAATCAAGTACAAAATATTAGGAGCAATAAGAAAAAAAGCAATATACATATGATAGTACCACAATTAGAATCACACAAGACCTAAAAGAACTAAAAGATTGGAAGTGCCACTAAAAGATCGCAGGTCTCAGAACACTATATATTGAAAAGCAAAAGAACTGGGCCACTTCTATATACCACTTCTAGGTATATATCCCAAAGAGATCATAAAAATGGGAAAAGGACCCACATGTACAAACATATTTATAGCAGCTCTTTTTGTGATGGCAAAGAATTAGAAATCGAGGGTATGTCCATCAACTAGGGAGTGGCTGAACAAGTTGTGGTGTATCCATGTAATGAAATACTATTGTACTATACTAAATGATGAGCAGACAGATTTCAGAAAAACCTGGAAAGATTTAAATGAACTGATGCTGAGTGAAGTGAGCAGAACCTAGAGAACATTGTACACAGTAACAGCAACATTTTGCAATGATCAACTATGATTGATTTAATTCTTCTCAGCAATACAGTGAACCAAGACAATGCTGAAAGACTCATCCTGGAAAATGCTATCTGAATCCACAGAAAGAACTATGGAGTCTGAATGCAGATCAAAACATACTATTTTAATTTTTGTGGGGTTTTTTTGTGGCTTTTCCCTTTTGTTCTGTTTCTTCTTTCACAACGTGAATAATGTGGAAATATGTTTCTATGTATAACTTATATCAGATTGCTTGCCATCTTGGGAAGGGAGCAATGGGAAGGAGGGAGAGAGAAGAAAATTTGAAACTTAAATTTTTATTTTAAAAATGAATGTTGAAAATTATATGTAACTAGAAAAGACAAAATACTATTTACCAATTTTTAAATAAAAAAGAAAATAATAAGAAAATAATTTATACCTTGTCTTCTGCCCCACTGGAGCATTAGGGCTGAAAAGATTCAAATCCTTCTAAATCTGGACTCTTTTTCATATTTCCACCTCAGTTTTAACTGTTGCTAGGATAATAAAATGACAGGATGAAAAAGCCTGAAAAGTGAAGAAAAAAGGAACTCTGCTTTCCTTAATTCTCTACTCCCCATGGCAGTACAGAGATAGTCTAAAACCGAAAGAAAGGGGGAAAAATTCAGTTCATCTCTCTTCAGTCTTACATATATATTTTTGAAATACCTTTTGGTATTTTTCTTTCTCTATTGTCTCTTTGCTTTTTTCCCAGCAGCATGTATGTTTCCTGAACTATGATTTCTTTCTAGGATTACTTTAACAAAAATAATAAATATCATTAATCAACATTAATTTACAAATTAAATTTATTCATTGATACTAATAATTATATTATTAATAATACCCCTTAATAATATAATCATATAAGTATTATATTACTATAAATGAATAAAATATTATAGCATATATTATATTATATAATGTAAAACTATAAAACATAGTCATACACTATTATTAATAAATTTTATTAATTAAAAACAAGCAAACAGTATTATCATTATTATTATTATGGCATTTATATAGAGCCTATTCTGTGTCAGAAACTATTCTAAGCACTTTAGAAATATTATCACATTTGATCCTCACAGAAACCTGTGAAATACCTACCAGTATTATCTCCATTTTGCAATTGAGGAAACTGAGGTGAACAAGTTAAATGACTTGCTCTAGATCATACAAGCTAATGTCTATGGTCCAATTTGAACTCAGTTCTTCCTGACTCCAGGCCCAGCTCTCTATTCACTATGCTACCTAGCTGCCTTTACAGTGTAATGCTGGCATAACCCAAAACAGTTTATCCCATGTCATTTTTTAGAACATTCTGTTACTTTGACAGCAAATACACTGCAAATTGCCCTGGCAAATTTTTCATTTGTTTCTCACATGTAATGTGAAAAATAAGAAATAATTATAGCAGTAATAATAACAACTTCCATTGATTAAGTATTTCTTAGTTACTAAGCACTATGTCTAAATCATCTCATTTGTTGCTCACAATTCCTTTTTAATTTGGACAGCACAGGTATTATTATCTCCATTTTATAGATGAAGAATATGGGGAAAAAAGAGTTGAAATGATGTGCCCAAGGTCACAAAGTGGATCTGAACCCAGTTGTTTTCTCATGGTCTAGTTCCTCTTACTTTATTATGAGATCTCATGATTTTCCATTGTCTGTGTCTAAAATTAATGGTGTAGGAACTTCTTCCTCAGGTCTCAAGCCATCTGTGATTTCATAGATACATCCAAGGAAGGAGTGTACAATTGGAATGGGGTTAGGTTGTGAAGGACTTTAAAAGTAAGAAGATTTTATATTTTTTTTCAGGAAGGTAATAGAGGGCCATTAGATTTTGCTGAATAGGGCAGGTGACATGGTGAAACTTTGCCTGTCAAGTTGTTTGGAAAAGTTATCAAATTGAACAAGTGTTCTCTGGATCCCTCTCAATAAATGTCTTTCATACAATCTTGTAAAAACATTTGGGGAAAAGAGGACATCACAAGTCAAATAAGGGAAAATGAAGTTTAGCATACTACAGCTGCTTTTGGACTAAGAAACACAGAGATGGACCTGACAATTTCCAGGATGATGGATGATGGAAAAAACCAAAGAATGAGAGCATGCTTTGCAGCAGATAAAGATAGTTATGATGTATAAACAAGAAATTTCTCCTCCCCACTCATACCCTAATATATCTTTTCCATGAAGGAAGAAGGAGTAGCCACAGAAAACATAAGACCCAAATGACCCGGAAAAATAACACCATCTACCATCCCCAATCTATTTTCTCCTTTACAGATTTACAAATAGTCTGTCCTGCTTTCTGAGCAAATTTAAGTGTTCATTATGCTGAAGAGTTCAATTACAAATGTCCCAATATGAAAAGACTTTCATAACTACTGCTAGAGAATTCTGTGGGAGAGTAGGCTTCCATTTTTGGGGGGCCACAAAAAACTATCACCAAAACAGAGCACATTCTTATGGAGAAATGAAAAGTGGCAATTCTTTTATATATCACCCATATATCTCTGACAGACTAGAAGGATCATTAGAAGAAATATACTTAATTCAACTATCAGAAACGAGAGATATTGAAAGTAGTCTTCCTTCTCCATTTACCTCAATGTGCTATTAATTTGTTGATTGCTAAGAAAATGAATCAAGCCAAATCATACATAATAAATCCCAGAAGAAAGAGGCAGAACACAGAACACTCCTGATCAGAAAATTCTTCATTAATTTTTGTAGCAATTTATCCCAGACTGAATATAGGTTCACAAGTGTTTCATTCTCTGTTCTTTTGTCCTTTTTAGAATATGTTTTCCCAATTTTAAAAAAGTGCCCTGGGCCCAATTCCTCATCTTTTTTATCTCAAAATTAATTGTCAACACTAAACCCACTCCTATGTGAATTGATTTCTCCCAAAACTATAAAACATTTTACTAAGTCTTAATGATTGACTTATTACCAAAATGATAATAATAGCTCTCATTTATAAAGTGCTTTATGATTATAAACCTTTTAAACATTATCTGACTTCAAACTCACAACAATACTATACAGTAAGTAGTGAAAGTTATTATATACAGTTTACTGATGGAGAAACTGAGAACAGAAGACAGTCATACAGCCAAGAAAGTCACACAGCTAAAAAATAAGAGAGTTGGGATTTGAAATAGATATCTCCCTCTATATGGACATATGGATATTGTTAGATGAGAGAGAGAAAGAGAGAGAGAGAGAGAGAGAGATGATAGATGATAGACAGATAGATAGATGTGTTTTGTGTGTGTGTGTGTGTGTGTGTGTGTGTATGTGTGTGTGTGTGATCAGAGAGAATCATAGAGGGAAGGCTCTAGCATTTAGAGTGGTTATTAACAGTTTTTGGCAAGAGGTATAATTGTGGTTGCAACTTGAACTGAGTCAAGAAAGCCAGGAAGTAGAGCCTTTCAGACTTGAGAGATGACCAGTGAAAATGCATGGAATCCAGAGATGGATTGTTTTTTATAAAGGTCAGCAAGAAGGTCAATGCCACTGGATCACAGAGTACCACCAGCAAGGGAAAAACTTAAGCACTGAATGGTAGGAAGGGGCCAAGTTAAGAATGGCACTAAAAGCCAAAGAGGATGTTATATTTGATGATGGAGCTGCCTACAGGAATTTACTAAATAGCAGGGTAGCATGGTCAGAACTGTGCTTTAGGAAGATGGACAGCTGAGTGAAAAATGGACTGGATTGGGGAGAGTAGGGAAGTAGGGAGATTGCATAACTTCTAGGTATCAAAGGGGGAATTTGAACCCAGGTAGGATCTATCTGCTCTCTATCCACTACCCAGGGGTGGGGAATCTTGTGTTCTCAAGGCCACATATGACCTTCTAGGTCTTCAAGTACAGCCCTTTGGTTGAATCTAAACTTCACATTACAAATTCCCTTCTTAAAAGGATTTGTTCTGTAAAACTTGGACTCAGTCAAAAGGCTGTGCCTGAGGACCTAGAAGGCCACATGTGGCCTAGAGGCTGCAGGTTCCCCACCCCTGCTACTACTGTGGGGAGCCAAAGAGGCCTGAGCCAGGACTTCAGATAATCACCCTGATATCAGTGGACCTGAACAACAAAGACCTCTTCGAGATGCGACTTTTCACTAAATCAGCTAGTTCTTTTGATGTGGGTTACACTTATAAGGATGGTATTTGAGTTCTGAGGCTAACAGGCTCTGCCCCAAAACTTTAGTTGTCCAAAACATTTGCAGGAAGTCAGTTCTTATGCAGATGTTCTTGATGATGCAGCCTTGGCCATTAGCCTTGAGGCCAGCTCTCAAGAGCATCCTTTCAGATGTAACTGACTGAGATAAGAGATAACTGCCCAAGACTCTATGGCACCTAGGAAACAATAGGCCTTATTACCATGCTACTTCCAGGATACAACAGACTAAGATAATGATTCCTCTTCCTTCCCTTCCTTTGTCTCTTTGCTCTATAAAAACCTTTCCCTGAGTATCAATAAATGGAGTTCATTGTTCTTCCTTGAGCTACCCACATGGCCTGTTTGTTTCTTATTCACATCTCTGGATCATGCTAAGTGCTGGACACTGAGCAGCCCACGGCATGCTACTATACTATGCTTCCTCTCATTACTTTGTACAGTGCATAATATTCACATTTCACAATCTGTATAGGTATTACCAAATAGGTGGTCTGCATTGTGTCAAGTTCCTTGCTCACAAAAAAAGTGGGCAGCCTGTACTTTAAAGTGGATTGGGGGAGGAAAGAGTGACTTTGGTGAGTCTAGCTTTCAGCACACTTATTTAAGTCTCATCTTCTCTCTTTCCATGTTATTTATCACTGGAGTAAGTATCTTCTTATTGTTTTACTCTGTTAGGCAGACATGCTTAACCAACTGACCATGTCAACCCCTTTGATGATTCATTATTTTCACTCTCTCATTGCTGAAAGTAAAAAGAATGAAAGTTTTCTTGGCCATCTCTTTGCCTCTTGTGTTTCTACAACTTAGTTTTGTTCCTCTTAACAATACTCCCCAACACATCCTTATTCACTGCTTATGCATTTCTGACCCTGCCCTTACATGCTATTATGTTCCTCTTGTGATTTTTTTCCCTTTTTTATCTTGATGACCTTTCCATTTTCAGTCTTTAAATTCACCTGCCAGAAACACATTTATATTTCATTATTTTCCCTGTACTTTGGGATCCTGCATTTTTTTCTTTCATCTATCTCTTGAACATTGTGTCCTTCAGAAGCCTTCAGAGAAACAGAATGCCTATTACCCCTTATTTCAGAAGCCATTAATCCTTACATGATCACCCCCTTCTATCTTCAGTTTTTTTCTTTTCAAAGTTGTTATTCTTTTATTTCTGTTCATTCAATTTTCCATTCTGTCTGATAAAATCCATTAGGTAGTGATCAATAACATTTTTATCATTCACAGCTTTTAGTGTTGGCTTTAGAACAGTCACAACCCATGCACTCTCACCTCACCTTTCTAACGAAATGTTGTTTTTAACAGAGCATGAGCTTAATGCAGTATCCTTCTACTCTGGGTTCATTTTATTTCCAAGAGATACCATCAAAACAATACTTTGCTTTGATATAGGTATGCCAAACTTGCTATTCCCAGAACACAGCATTCTATCTCTTACTTCCATGCCTTTGCAGACTGCATCCTGTACCTGGAATGCTCTGCCTTCTCACCTCCATCTTTTGGAATCCCTAGCATCTTTTATAGGCATTAGCCAAATATTGATTCCTACACTATGTCCTCCCTGATCTCCCCAGTTGTTAGTGCTTTCTGTATGTTACATAAATTGAGTTGATTGTAAGTTCTTCTGAAGACTGTTTGCATTTAGTCTTTGTAATCTCAGTTCTTAGAATGACTTGCATATAATAGTGTTTAATAATTGCTTCTTGTATTGGATTGGACTTCTGATATCCCAAATGAAGTCCATTTATTGGGTGAGGTATAGGATTCTAGTATTATGATTTCCATCCTATATTTTATTCCTTGTGAATTTAGAAGGTTTTTTTTCTAAACAGACTGAGACATATTTAAGAAATTTCATGATAAGTAATCAAATAATATTCAATACCTAGAAAGATGTCTTTAGAATAAATAAAAATGATACAAGGAAATATCCCTTAAAGGAGCTAGGTATGATAAAAGTAACATAGGTTGCCAAATCAACCAAGAGATGCCACTGGAAATTGCAACGAAGGAAAAAATATAAATTTACACTGCATATAAAAACTATAAATACAGGTTTTGGAGAAAAAAAGGACCAGCACCCAGACAAAACAGTGAAATTAGGAAATGGGTATTTCATTGTTCTTGAACTCTTCTTGGTGAGGTTTGGGATTTAGGGGTGCTCAAGACCCCAGATACACCGGATCCTACCAAATGAATTTGACTCAAGCCTTCTCTCAGCCAAAATATGGTAAACTTTATTAAAGATTCACCATAATGTGTAGACTCTTTTTTTTTTTTTTTGCTTTTTGGAGGGTTGGGGTTAAGTAACTTGCCCAAGGTCACACGGCTAGGTTTTTGTTTTGTGTGTGTTTAAGTGTCTGAGGCTGAATCCGAACTCAGGTCCTTCTGATTCCAGGGTCAGTGCTCTACTCACTGTGCCACCTAGCCACCCCAATGTGTAGACTCTTAAGAAGCCTAAGTATTTGTGCTTAGCAGAGTTACAACATTCACACACATTGCCAGTACTATCATCTCAATTCACTTTCTGTCTGACAAAGTAACACAAATAAACAGACAAAGCTTCTGTCTGAGAAATCAAATACAAATCAGCAGTAAAGTCCTAGGACTTTTGTAAACAGCAATAAAGCCCTCTTTCAGGACTTCTGTAAACAGTAGTAAAAGTCCTCTTTCAGGACTTCTGTAAACAGTAGTAAGGTCCTCTTCCAGGGCTCCTGGATCAGCAATAAAGTCTTCTTTCGGGACTTCTGTCTAAAACAACAGACCAACAGACAGTGCTATGGAGTGCCAAAATCACAGGCATTCTAGATCTCAGTTCTGCTTGGTCCCAGCTCCTGTTTGAGCTTTTATCTGCTCTGCTCCTTCCTGTTCCACCCTTCTTCTTGTGCTCTTTTGGCAAGTTCCTCCCATCTTGGGCTCCATGGGATAATGTTAGGCCTGTTAAGGGCAGAGAAGGTCTCCAAACTCCCTTAGGCCTATTAAGGCCAACACAATATATACTTTTTCCAAAAATGACTTGATATAATCACAGGTGGGGCTCAAAGGCTCTTGAATAGCTGAAAGAAGGAGCTTAAGTACGACATTGCTTGCCATTATGTAACTAAAACAAGGAATAAAGTACCAGCCATTACAGTATGTATATTGTGTGTGTGTGTATACACATACATATATCCACATATATACATACACATTTATATATCTGTATATGAATGAATACACAAACACACATACACACAAATATACATGTAGGTGCTGGAAAAGGCTTTTGAGAGTCCCTTGGACATCAAGGAGATCAGATCAACCAATCTTTAAAGAAATTAATTCAGGCTACTCACTGGAAGGTCAAGCTGGAGTTTAAATGCTTTGGCCATGTAGAACGAGAAGGTTGTACTCATTAGAAAAGACCCTGATGTTGGGAAAGATTGAAGACAAAAGGAGAAGGGGAAGCCAGAGAATGAGCTGTATAGACAGTGTCATGGAAACAATGAACATAAACTTGGACAGACTTTGAGAAATAGTGGAGGATAGAAGAACCTGGTGTATTTCAGTCCTTGGGGTGATGAAGAGTCAAACATGTTGGAACAAGTAATCAACAAGTGTGTGTATGTGTATGTGTATGTGTATGTGTGTGTGTATGTGTATGTGTATGTGTGTATATATTAAATATACATATGCATATGTATGTCCTAAATATATATATATATATATATATATATATATACACACACACACATGCATGTGCATGTATAATGACAATGTACCTAGTTGTTTACATGTTTTCTACTCAATTAGAATCTGTTTCTTAAAGGCAGGATCTATTTTTGCCTTTCTTTGTATCCTCCGAACAAAGCATCGTGCTCACCCCTAGAAAGTTCCTAAAAACTACTTGTTGGCTAACTCTTTGACTTTGAAAAAGTCTATTTGGATCTCAGGTTTTTTTTTTTTATCTTAAAAAGAAAGGGTTTCATTAGATTACTGCATTTCCAAGCCCCTTTTGGTTCTAAAATCTAGTATGTTACCACCTTTTCATTTTAATCTCAGACTTCATGGAAGTAGGTCTATATCCATGAGAAAAAGGTAATCCTAGAATGTGATTTAAATACCACCTATATCATGGAAATTTAGTGGGGAGGATTTATTGACAGATTTAGATCCCAGAAATACAAGCACAGTATTCCATTCAGTAAAAGTCATTTAAACTTTGTTTGCCTCAGTCTCCTCAACTATAAATTGGGGATAATAACACTACCTACTTCCCAGAGTTGTTGTGAGAATCAAATGAAATAAAATTTGTAAAGTGCTTAGCATAGTGCCTGGCACTATATAATTGCTTGTTCCAAGATAACCTTCCCTTTCCCCTATCTCAGACTTCCTTAATAACAGTTATTCCTATTCTTCAGAGGTCTTTCGGTGGTTATATGTTACAACTTATTCACTTACACTATAAGTAACTACACTGCCTTATTTGTGATACTCATTTCCACTCTTTGGAGTGTGTTGTCTTCTATAACTTGGATGCTATGTAGCAACACCAATTGAATGTTGATATTAAAAAGATAAGCTTTTGTTTCATTGAAAGCCTGGAGTCATTAAAGGAGCTTTGCAATTTCCCAAAATCAGTTCAGTCCATTCTACTCCTCCTATTCAACTCTAGACCTGACACATCCATCTGTACTGTCTCTGCCATATGTACATATTGATGGACAAGTTCTATGTGTAATTCATAAAAAATTCACATTTTAAACTGGACAATAGACATTCTTCATCTATGTATTATATCTGCCAGACTCCTTTGAATGATTGCAGATTACATTTAGCAGGCTATGCAAAGTTCTGGGATTTGATGAGGACTTCGCCATCCACAAGGAAGCACATTTCTACTTAGAAGCTTTTCTGGATCTACTCCATCACAGTGGCAAATACTTCTGGCAAGCATACATCCCCTCTATGTTATTCCTTGCCCAATTATGAGCAGAAGGTTGCTTCTGTTATGTCTTTCAAGGAATATTTTTAATTTATTTATTTATATTTAGTTTTCAACATTCATTTCCACAAGATTTTGAGTTAAAATTTTTTCTCCCCATCTTTCCTCTACCCCCACACCAAGACAGCAAGCCTATTGAACACCCCTTTCCCCAATCTGTTCTCTCTTATATCCTGCCCCATCACCCCCCTAACTTTCTAGTAGGGCAATATGGATTTCTATACTCCAGTGCCTGTATATCTTATTTCCCAGTTGCATGTAAACACAATAAAAAAAAAAAAAAACATTTGTTTTGAAAACTTTAAGTACCAGATTTTTCCCCTTCTCTCCTCAACTGGTCCTACTAGGAAAATAAGCAATTCAATATAGCTTGTACATGTGTAGCTACCCAAATCATTTCCGTAATTGTTATATTATAAGACTAATTATATTTCCCTCCATCCTCTCCTACGCCCCCACTTATTCTATTTTCTCCTTTGACGCTATCCCTTTTCCAAAACGTTTGCTTCTAACTACCCTCTCCCCCAATCTGTCCTCCCTTCCATCATCCCCTCTCTTATCCCCTGCCTCCTTATTTTCCTGTAGTATAAAATATCCAATTGAGTGTGTACGTTATTCCCTCGTTAAGCCAAATTCAATGAGAATAAGATTGTCCCATCCCCTTTCACCTTCCTGATCTTCCCCTCCATTGTAACAGTTTTCTCTTACTCCTTTTATATGAGATAATTTACCCTAATCTATCTCTCCCTTTCTCCTTCTCCCAATAAATTCCTCTCTTACCTCTCAGTTTTGTTTTTTAGATATCATTCCTTCAGGGGTGACTAGGTGGTGCGGTGAGTAGAGCGTCGGCCCTGGAGTCAGAAGGACCTGAGTTCAGATCCGGCCTCAGACACAACCCACACAAACAAAAATCTAGCCGTGTGAACTTGGGCAAGTTACTTAACCCCAATTGCCCTCCAAAAAGCAAAAAAAAAAAATGATATCATCCCTTCATATTCAACTCATCCTGTGTCCTCTATGTATACATGAATACATATGCCCACACTCACTTATAGATTCATATACATACACCTTCCTATATATACATATATATGTATATATACATATATGTACATATATATTCCTTTCACATATCCTCAATCTGAGAAAAGTCTTATGAGTTACAGGTATTGTTATTCCATGTAGGAATATAAATAGCTTAACTCTAATAAGTTCATTATAATTTCTTTTTCCTGTTTACCTTCTCATGCTTTGCTTGCTTCTTGTATTTGAAAGTCAAATGTTCTGTCCAGCTGTTTTGTTTTTCATCAAGGATGCTTGAAAACCCTCTATTTCATTGAATGACGATATTTTCCCCTGAAGCATTATACTCAGTTTTGCTGGGTACATGATTCTTGGTTTTAGTCCTAGCTCCTTTAGCCTCCAGCACATCCTATTCCAAGCCCTTCAATTCCTTAATATAGAAGCTGCTAGGTCTTGTGTAATCCTGATTGTGCTTCCACAGTACTCAAATTGTTTCTTCCTGACTGCTTGCAGTATTTTTTCCTTGACATGGGAACTTGAGAATTTGGCGATCATATTCCTAGGAGTTTTCTTTTTGGGATCTTTTTCTAGAGGCAATTGGTGGATTCTTTCAATTTCTATTTTGCCATCTGGTTCTAGAATATCAGGGGAATTTTGTTGATAATTTCTTGAAAGGTGGTGTCTAGGCTCTTTTTTTGATTATGGTTTTCAGGTAGTCAAATAATTTTTAAATCATCTCTCCTGGATCCATTATCCATGTCTGTGGTTTTTCCAATGAGATATGTCACATTGCTTTCTATTTTTTCAGTTGTTTGGATCTATTTTATAGTATCTTGATTTCTCATGAAGTCATTAGCTTCCAATTGCTCCAATCTAATTGTGAAGGAGTTATTCTCCTCAATGAAATTTTGAAATTCCTTTTCCATCTGGAAAACTCAGCTTTTTAAGATATTCTTCTCCTCTCTGGCTTTTTGGGCCTCTTTTGCCATTTGAGTTAGTTTATTTTTAAGGTGTTATTTTCTTCAGTGTATTTTGTGAGTCTTCTTTAGCAGGCTGTTGACTCATTTTTCATGATTTTCTTGCATCATTCTCATTTCTTGCATCATTCTCATTTCTATTCCCAATTTTCCCTCCATTTCTCTTACTTGATTTTCAAAATCTTCAGCTCCTCCATGGTCTGTAACCAGTTCATATTTTTCTTGGAGACTTTTGATGCAAGAGTTCTGACTTTACTGTCTTCCTCTTGCTCCATGCCATGATCCTTTTTGTCCCCCCAAAATGATTGTATGGTCTGTTTGAGCTTCCTCTGCTTGCTCATAACGCCAGCCAATTTTTTGACTTTTGAATTCTTTGCCAGAGTAGAAATCTGCTTCCAGAATGGAGAGAGCTTTGTCCCAATACACTGGGGTATTTGCAGTTGCCAGAGCTATTAGGAAGGTGCCCTCTCTACAGCCCACATAAGCTCTGGCACACTGGCCACAACCCCCAGGACCACCATTCATGACCACAATCTAGATCCAAGCAGGTTGAAGCAAGAACAATTGCCCTCTGAATGGTTGCTTGGTTTCCCTACTATCTGCAGGCCAGGAGCTCCAGTAGCCAAATGGCAATTGCACAGCCCCCACACCTCCACCTCGACAGCTTCATGCCCCAGGGGCAGAAGCTGGACAGCCATCTTCCACACACCCCTTTTCCAACAGAGTTCCAGATTGACCTTTTACTTTTTCTTTGACATTTATGTTTTGAGAAGTGTGGAAACCACCACAGCTGCTGGTGATTCACTCTCCTGAAGTCTGCTCTGGCCACTGCTGGTCAGGGCTGCACTGGGGCAAGAACCATGGGGCTCAAGTGAGGCAGCTCTCAGCTCCCAACGTACTGCCATAGACCTTCCCTGTCAGCCTCCCATGCTCTTTTCAGCAGGAGATTTGCTTCTTGTTGGCACTTGTGGGTTCTGTAGCTTTAAAATTTGTTTAGAGTCATTTTTTTACACATACTATAAGTGGTTGGAGCTGGAGATCACACCAAGTTTGTGCTTCTACTCTGCCATTTTGGCTCCACTCCTCTTTCAAGGAATATTGAATGATGCTAGTATATGGGTAGGAGACACTTTGATATAAAAGAGACTGTAGATTTGTATATGACTTAATCACTTTCTAATCTATGATAAATAAGCACAGTACAATATTTTGTTGTCTACAACATTTAGTAATTATGAAATAATACAGAGGTGACTCATCCTCAAATATTCCTTACAAAACCATGTTTGTTGACATGCCTAAGAATATGGCATACTAAATGTTTTTTCCAGTTTCTAATAGCTCTGGAAAAATTCAGCAAAAGAAGAATTAGGTAGAATATGTAGAATGAGTACAGCTGAATCCACAGACAGAAACGTACATACCCCAAAAGTTAAAAATGAGTGAACACAGAACAATAATCCTAATATGTTTAATGTATTCTTCTCCACAAATCTCCATAGTCCAGCAAAGAGGAGAAAAAGGAAAGGGACAAGCATTTAGTAAGATCCAACTATATGCCAGACACTGTACTGAGCACTTTATAAATCTTCTCTCCTTTGACCCACATAATAATGGTGCCATATCATCCTCATTTTAAAGTTGAAGAAACTGAGATATATTGAGGTTAAGTGATCTACCCAGGGTTATATAGCTAAGAAGTATTTGAGGTTAGATTTGAACTCAATCTTCCTGAATCAAGACCTAGCACTCTATCAAATGTGACTCCTAGATGAATGCATGAATCAGCCCTCTGTCTCATATATGGGACCTACACAAGGATTCTCCTGATGTTGTAGGGACTTTGACAACATAGCTTTCACTTGTCTAATCCCTACTATGTTGCAATGATCAGGACAGGAGAGGAAGGGAATTGAGCTACTGTTTGCCTAGGGTGGCCTCTGTGTTAATCCGGAAATGTGAAGACCATAAGACTCAGAAAAAAAAATAAAAGATGGTTTAAAAACATAAGATAATTAATAAATATTTATCCAAAGTGATCAAAATGGGCAAAAAGCCAAATTAACAAAGTACAATTATAATGAAACTCATTAAGAAATAAGAAAAATATTATCAGAATCTATTACAGACTACATCCAAAAAGTTGAGAATTCAAAAGAAATAGATTACTCTCAAAAATATGACTTAACCAAACTAACAGAATTATAGAGATCTTAAACCAGCCACAGAAAAGGAAACAGAATTAGTTGCAAAAGAACTAGGAAATGAAAGAAAATTTTCTATTCTTAATTTATATTCAAATTATTTTTTCAAATGTTAAAGAAATAAAGTATTAGAGAAAAAAAAATTTTTTAGACCTAAAGGAGAATATTCTCTACAAGTTTCTTTCATGAGATAAATATAATCACAATACCTAAGAGAAGAATAAAAGAAAGAAGACTATAGATCAGTATCATTAATGAATATTGAAAAATTGTAATGTCCTTACAAAAGTACAGTAATTTATTTATTTCTTTATTTATAAACAAATGCTTTATTAACTTCTGTTTTACATCATTCATTTCCACCAGATTTTGAGTTACAATCATTACCCCCCCCCCGCCGTTTTTCCCCTACCCACCCTCCCAGAATAGCAGTCCCGCAAGATATCGCTTCCTCCAATCTGCTCTCTCCCATACCTTCTCCCATACCCCCTTCGACTTTTCCATTAGAGGAAGGTGAATCTTGTGTCCCAATGCGTGCACATCTTATCTCCCAATTACAAGCAAAAGAGTATTAATAATAGTATTTATATATATTTGAAACATTTAATCTTAAGACCTCGAATTTCAGATCCATTTCCTTCCTCCCTTGTCACCCATTCCCTCTGGGAAGATAACTAATGCAGTATATGTTGTATATGTCTAGCTATGCAAAACATTATCATAGTAGATATATTGTACAAGGCTGCTTAAAATTCACTCCCACTCATCCCACCCCCCCCACCTAGTCCATTCCCTACATGATCCTGTCCCTCTTCTATAGTGGGTACTTCCAACCTCCCCTGCCCCCAAGGATGCCCTCCCATGCATCATCCCTCCTCTTATCCCCCTTCCCCCTATTCTGCTGCAGGTTGAGATATCCCATTTAGTATGTATGTCATTCTCTCCCTGAACCAAATTCAATGAGAATGTGGTTTTGCCTTTTTGCCTACCTATTTTTCCCCTCCCTTGCAACCACTTCCCCTTGCTTCTTCCATATGAGATAGTTTACCGTACTCTGTCTCTCCCCATCTCCTCTTGCCACTTTCCTCTCTCACCTCATAATTTCACCCCTTGATTATCCTCCCTTCCCAATAAATTCAACCTATTCCCTCTATCCATATATAAATGTAACCATATACATACACATTCACATATGTATTCATATGACCATATACCCTTCCTCCATTGTTTTCGTAGAGAGAAAGAATTCATCAGTCACAGATACTGCTTTTCCATATAGGAATGTAAATAGTTCAACTTTGATAAGTTCCTTTTGATTTCTTTTCCCTGATTACCTTCTCATGCATCTCTTGCTTCTTGTGTCTGGATGTCAAATTTTCTATTCAACTCTGGTTTTTTCCTCAAGTGTGCTTGAAAGTCCTCTATTCCACTGAATGACCATATTTTCCCCTGAAACAAAATACTCAGTTTTGCTGGGTAGGTGACCCTTGGGTTCATTGCCAGCTCTTTTGCCCTCTGGAATATCATATTCCATGCCCTTCGATCCCTCAGTGTAGAAGCTGCCAGGTCCTGGGCTATTCTGATTGTGTTTCCACAATATTGAAATTGTTTCTTCCTGGCTGCTTGTAGTATTTTCTCCTTGATCTGGGGATTCTGGAACCTGGCTATAATATTCCTGGGAGTTTTCTTTTTGGGATTTTTTTCAGGAGGTGATTGGTGGATTCTTTCAACCTCTATTTTGCCCTCTAGATCTAAAACATCAGGGCAATTTTCCTTGAGAATTTCTTGAAGGGTGATTTCTAGGTTCTTTCTTTGATCATGGCTTTGAGGTAGTCCAATAATTTTTAAATTGTCTCTCCTGGATCTATTTTCCAGGTCAGTGGCTTTTCCCATGAGATGTTTCACATTGCCTTCTAGTCTTTCATTTGTTTGGATCTGCTTAACAGCATCTTGATTTCTCATAAAGTCATTAGCTTCCATTTGCTCTAGGCTAACTCTGAAGGAGTGAATCTCCTCAGTGTACTTTTGAGATTCTTTTTCCATCTGGTAAATTTGGCTTTTTAAGGCATTCTTCTCCTCATTGCCCTTTTGGGCCTCCTTTGCCATTTGAGTTAGTCTATTTTTAAGGTGTTGTTTTCCTCACTCAGGCTGTTGACCCTCATTTCATACTTTTCCTGCATCCTTCTCATTTCTCTTTCCAATTTTTCCTCGACTTCTCTTATTTGATTTTTAAAGTTTTTCTTAAGGTCCTTTATGGCCTTCAACCTGCTCATATTTTCCTCTGGGGCTTTTGGAGCAGGACTTCTGACCTCACACTCCTCTTCCCCTATGCTTTGACCCTCTTTGCCCCCAAAGTAGGAGTCTAGGGTTGCATTTTTCTCTTTAATTTGTTTCTTTTTCCTTGGCATGTTGCCACTTAATTACTTGACTTTGGGGCTTGTTGCCACACTATGGCCGCTAGATAGGGGAATTTTCATCCCGAACCTGTGGGGGGGCAACTTCCATTTCTGGCAAGCTGGAAACCCACCCATGACCTCCACCCCAGATCACAATACAGATCCAGGGAGGTTAAAGTAAGAGCAATTACCCCCAAGACTGATCGCTGGATCACCCTACAGATTGCAGGCCAGGAGCTGGAGCTGCCTCTGAAAACTACAAAATGGCATCTCCTCAGCAGCTTCTAGCCCCCAGGGGAGGAAGTCGACGCGTTCCCCAAATACTGGTCCCAAAATCCATAGGGCACTAACCTCTCACTTTGTTCTAGGCATGTCTATGTTGATAATTCTGGAATCGCCACAGCTGCTGGTGTTCTGGGGTCCCTCCAGCCGGCTGCTGGCCCTGCCACCCTGGGGCTAAAACCTCAACTCAGGTGCTCGGCTGTACTCAGCTCCCTGGGCTCTGTGTGCTGTGCTGCCGGCTCCAGGACCGCTGCTCTGGCCCTTCCTGCAGGGCTGCTGGGCTGTCCTCAGAGGAAGGTTAGCTTCTCTGTGTCATTCTGTGGGTCCTGGGGCTCCAGAAGTTGTTCAGAGTCCCCTTTTACATAGTTTGGACGTAATCTGGGGGCAGAGTGGCTTGGAAGCGCTGTGTCTACTCTGCCATCTTGGCTCTGCTCCCAGTAATTTATTTTTAAAAATCATTATAATCAATTTAGATTTATACCTGCATTCAAAGATGGCTCAACATCAGGAATATAATTAATATATTTAAAGTGTTGTTTTTTTTAAACATACCAAACCACATGATTATCTCAATAGAGGCAGGAAACACCCTTCACAAAATAAAACATTCACATGATAAAACTCCTACAAAGCATAGTCATGAAAGGATTTTATATAATAATTTGTAACAACAACAACAACAAAGTCTCAGAGGTGATCACGGAAAGAGAAAATCAGTTTAAAACAGCTACAAAATGCATAAATTATCTAAGGACCAATCTACCAAAGGATACACAATACCTGTGTAATTAAAATTACATCTTAAAAGAAAAATGTCGGGGGCGGAGCCAAGATGGCGGAGTAGAAACAGCTAGTCCAAGCCTCTCTGCCCCCAGATTCTCCACAAACTATGTAAAAAAGGACTCTGAAAAACTTCTGGAGCCCCAGCACCCACAGAACGACACAGAGAAGCTAACCTCCCGCTGAGGACAGCCCAGCACCCTGCAGGAAGGACCAGCGCAGTGGTCTGGGAGCCGGCAGAGCGCAGAGCGCAGGAGCCGAGCGAGCCCAGGTCCACGTGAGCCGAGGTTTTAGCCCCAGGGCGGCAGGGCCAGCAGCCGGCTGGAGGAACCCCAGAACACCAGGAGCTGTGGAGATTCCAGAATTATCAACATAGACTTGCCTAGGACAAAGTAAGAGGTTAGTGTCCTATGGACTTTGGGACCTGTATTTGGGGAATGCGTCAGCTCCCTCCCTGGGGGCTAGAAGCCGCTGAGGAGACATGCCATTTTGTAGTTTTCATAGGCATTTCCGGCTCCCAGCCTACAAATCGTGGGGAGATCCAGTGATCAGTCTTGGGGGTAATCGCTCTTGCTTTAACCTCCCTGGATCTGGATTGTGATCTAGGGTGGAAGTTGTGGGTGGGTTTACAGCTTGCCAGAAACGGAAGTTGCCCCCCACACGTTCGGGACGAAAATTCCTCTATCTGGCCTTAAAGCCATAGTGTGGCAACAAGCCCAAAAGTCAAGCAATTAAGTGGCAACATGCCAAGGCAAAGGAAACAGAAAAATGCAACCCTAGACTCCTATTTTGGGGGCATAGAGCGGGAAATGGACTGTGAGGTCAGAAGTCCTGCTCCAAAAGCCCCAGGGGAAAACATGAGTGGGTTGCAGGCCATAGAGGACCTTAAGAAGGACTTTAAAAAATCAAATAAGAGAAGTGGAGGAAAAATTGGAAAGAGAAATGAGAAGGATGCAGGAAAAGTATGAAATGAGGGTCAACAGCCTGACTGGGGAAAACAACACCTTAAAAAATAGACTAGCTCAAATGGCAAAGGAGGCCCAAAAGGGCATTGAGGAGAAGAATGCCTTAAAAAGTCGAATTTGCCAGATGGAAAAAGAATCTCAAAAGTTCACTGAGGAGATTCATTCCTTCAGAGTTAGACTGGAGCAAATGGAAGCTAATGACTTTATGAGAAATCAAGATGCTGTTAAGCAGATCCAAACAAACGAAAGATTAGAGGCAATGTGAAATATCTCATGGGAAAAACCACTGACCTGGAAAATAGATCCAGGAGAGACAATTTAAAAATTATTGGACTACCTGAAAGCCATGATCAAGGAAAGAACCTAGAAATCACCCTTCAAGAAATTCTCAAGGAAAACTGCCTGATGTTTTAGATCCAGAGGGCAAAATAGAGGTTGAAAGAATCCACTGATCACCTCCTGAAAAATATCCCCAAAAGAAAACTCCCAGGAATATTATAGCCAGGTTCCAGAATCCCCAGATCAAGGAGAAAATACTCCAAGCAGCCAGGAAGAAACAATTTCAATATTGTAGAAACACAATCAGAATAGCCCAGGACCTGGCAGCTTCTACACTGAGGGATTGAAGGGCATGGAATAGGATATTCCAGAGGGCAAAGGAACTGGGAATGAACCCAAGGATCACCTATCCAGCAAAACTGAGTATTTTGTTTCAGGGGAAAATATGGTCATTCAGTGCAATAGAGGACTTTCAAGCATTCTTGAGGAAAAAACCAGAGTTGAATAGAAAATTTGACATCCAGACGCAAGAAGTAAGAGATGCCTGAGAAGGTAATCAGGGAAAAGAAATCAAAAGGAACTTATCAAATTTGAACTATTTACATTCCTATATGGAAAAGCAGTATCTGTGACTGATGATATCTTTCTCACTATGAAAATAATGGAAGAAGGGTGTGTGGTCATATGAATACATATGTGAATGTGTATGTATATGGTTACAGTTATATATGGATAGAGGGCATAGGTTGAATCTGTTGGGAAGGGAGAATACTCAAGGGATGAAATTATGAGGTGAGAGAGAAAAGTGGCAAGAGGAGATGGGGAGAGACAGGGTAGGGTAAACTATCCCATGTAGAAGAAGCAAGGGGAAGTGGTTGCAAAGGAGGGGGAGAATGAGGAAGGCTAAAAAGGCAAAACCACATTCACATTGAATTTGGTTCAGGGAGAAAATGACATACATACTAAATGGGATATCTCAACCTGCAGCAGGATAGGGGGAAGGGGGATGAGAGGAGGGATGATGGATGGGAGGACATCCTTGGGGTGAGGGGAGGTTGGAAGTACCCACTATAGAAGAGGGACAGGATCAAGTAGAGAATGGACCAGGTGGGGGGTGGGATGAGTGGGAGGGAATTATAAGCAGCCTTGTACAATATATCTACTATGATAATGTTTTGCATAGCTAGACATGTACAACATATACTGAATTGCTTATCTCCCCAGAAGGAATGGGTGACAAGGGAGGAAGGAAATGGATCTGAAATTCGAGGTCATAACATTAAATGTTTCAAATATATATATAAATACTATTATTAATACTCTTTTGCCTATAATTGGGAGATAAGATGTGCAGGCATTGGGACACAAAGCTTCACCTTCCTCTAATGGAAAAGTCGATGGGGGTATGGGAGAAGGTATGGGAGAGAGCAGATTGGAGGAAGCGATATCTTGTGGGACTACTATTCTGGGAGGTTGGGTAGGGGAATAACAGGGGGAAAATGATTGTAACTCAAAATCTGGCGGCAATGAATGATGTAAAACAGAAGTTAATAAAGTATTTGTTTAAAAAAAAAAGAAAAAAAAAGAAAAATGTCTTAAGTATATAATGAAGGATATAAATAAGTTTGTAATGTTCTACCTCTATGCTTGAACCATGCTAAATAATAAAAATGATAGTTCTACTTAGTGGAATTTACTGATTTAGTCCATGGCAAAAAGATACTTTACAGAGCTATACAAAAGCATTTTTAAAAATTCATTAAGAATAAAATACCTAAAATTTCAAGGAAAAGAATGAAAACAAAATGTAAGAATGAAGGAGGAACAGCACTTTCAAATCTCAGACTATGAAATAAAACAGCACTAATCAAAATCAGTTTGTACTAGTTAACAATAGAAAAGAAAATCCATGGAGTAGGCTACAAAACAAAGTATAAGAAGTATTTAAAATCAATAACAGCATTTGAGGGGAGAATAAATTACTTAAGAAAGTATTCCCTGCAAAACAAATTGTCTTATTGCAAATAAAGAGACCAAAATCCCCATAGCTTTTTTTTTCAAATGCTTTATTAACTTCTGGTTTACATCATTCATTTCCACCACATTTGGAGTTACAGTTGTTTCCCCGTTTTACCCCTACCCACCACCCCAGAACAGCAGTCCCACAGGATATCCCCTCCTCCAATATGCTCTCTCCCATATTTTCTCCCATACCACCTTAGACTTTTCCAGTAAGGCATGGTGAATCTCTATGCCCCAATGCCTGTATATCTTATTTCCCAATTATATGTAAAATAGTATTAATAATAATATTTTCATATTTTTAAACATTTTATTTTTAAACTTTGAATTGCAGATTAATTCTCTTCCTTCCTTGTCACCCACTATTAATGGGAAGATAAGCAATTCAGTATATGTTGTACATGTGTAGTTATGCAAAACATTACCATAGTAGATATATTGTAAAAGACTGACTATATTTCCCTCTCTCCTACCCCACCTCCCTCTTGTTCTATTGTCTACTTTGATCCTGTGCCTTTTCAAAAGTGGATGCTACCAACTTCCCTACTCCCCAGCCTGCCCTCCCTTCCATCATCCCCCCCCGCCTATCCCCTTCCCCCCTACTCTCCTGTAGGGTGAGATATGCTATTTAGTATGTATGTCATTCTTTCCCTGAGCTAAATTCAATGAAAATGAGGTTTTGCCTTTTTGCCTTTCTGTTCTTCCTCTTCATTGTAACCATTTTCCCTTGCCTCTTCTAGTTGAGATAGGTTAACCCATTCTGTCTCTTCCCATCTACTCTCATTATATTCCTCTCTCACCTCTTAACTTCATCCTTACAGTGTCATCCCTTCCTATTAAACTTGAGCTGTGCTTTCTATCTATGTATACCTGTAAACATATGTACACACATTGATATATGTATTCATATGTCCATATACACTTCTTCAAATATTTTCATACTGAGAAAAGTTTTATCAGTTACAATTATTATTTCTCCATGTAGGAATGCAAATAGTTCAACTTTGGAAAGTCCCTTATGATTTCTTTTCCCTGTTTACCTTCTCAATCATCTCTTGCTTCTTGTATCTGAATGTCAGATTTTCTATTCAACTCTAGTTCTTTCCTCAAGAATGCCTGAAAGTCCTCTATTCCACTGAATGACGATATTTTCCTCTGAAACATGATACTCAGTTTTGCTGGGTAGGTGATTCTTGGTTTTAATCACAGCTCCTTTTCCCTCCAGAATATCATATTCCAAACCCTTTAATCCTTCAGTGTAGCTGCCACATCCTGGGCTATCCTGATTGCATTTCCACAGTATTCAAATTTTTTTCTTCCTGACTGCTTGTAATATTTTCTCCTTGATCTGGCAATTCTGGAACCTGGATATCATATTCCTAGGAGTTTTCTTTTTAAGATCTTTTTCAGGAGGTAATTGGTGGATTCTTTCAACCTCTGTTTGCCCTCTGGTTCTAAAACATCAAGGCAATTTTCCTTGAGAATTTCTTGAAGGGTGATTTCTAGGTTCTTTCTTTGATCCTGGCTTTCAGGTAGTCCAATAATTTTTAAATTATCTCTCCTGGATCTATTTTCCAGGTCAGTGGTTTATCATATGAGATGTTTCACATTGCCGTCTATTCTTTCATTTGTTTGGATCTGTTTAACAGCATCTTGATTTCTCATAAAGACACCAGCTTCCATTTGCTGCAGTCTAATTCTGAACAAATGACTCATCAGTGAGTTTTTGAGATTCTTCTTCCATCTGGCAAATTTGGATTTTTAAGACATTTTTCTCCTTCTTGCCTTTTTGAGCCTCTTTTGCCGTTTGAGTTAGTCTATTTTTATTTATAAATGCTTTATTAACTTCTGGTTTACATCAATCATTTCTGACAGATTTTGTGTTACAATATTTTCCCCATTTTTCCCCTACCCGTCACCCCAGAATAGCAGTCCAACAGGATATATCCTCATCCAATCTCCTCTCTCCCATATCTTCTCCCATGCCCTTTGACTTTTTGAGTAGGGCAGGGTGAATCTCTGTGGCCCAATGCCTATATATCTTATTTCCCAATTATATGTAAAATAGTATTAATAGAAGTATATATATATATCTATATATCTATATATATGTTTATATATATATGTATATATATATATACATATACATATATATATATAGATATATATATAGATATATAGATATATAATTAAACAAATGCTTTATTAACTTCTGGTTTATATCATTCATTTCAGCCAGATTTTGAGTTACAATTTTTTCCCCATTTTTCTCTACCCACCACCCCAGCATAGCAGGCCCATATGACAATCCCTCATCCAATCTGCTCTCTCCCATATCTTCTCCCATATCCCCTTCAACTTTACTATTAGGGCAAGGCGAATCTCTGTGCCCCAGTACCTGCACATCTTACCTCCCAATTACATGCAAAATAGTATTAATAATAGTTATTTATATATATTCGAAACATTTAATTTAAAACTTCGAATTTCAGATCCATTCCCTTCCTCCCTTGTCACCCACTCTCTCTGAGAAGATAAGCAATTCAGTATGTGTTGTACATGTATAGTTATGCAACATCATCATAGTAGGTATATTGTAAAAGACAGCTTATATTTCTCTCCCACCCATCCCATCCCCCACCTGGTCCATTCCCTACTTTGATCCTGTCCCTCTTCAAAAGTGGGTACTTCCAACCTCCCCTCCCCCCACAATTCCCTCCCCTCAATCATACCCCCTCTCATCCCCCTTCCCCCTACTCTCCCGCAGGGTGATATATCCCATTTAGTATGTATGTCATTGTCTCCCTGAGCCAAATTCAATGAGAATATGGTTTTGCCTTTTTGCCTTCCTGTTCTTCCCCTCCCCTGCAACCACTTCCCCTTGCCTCTTCTACATGAAACAGTTTATCCTACCTTGTCTCTTCCCATCACCTCTTGCCACATTCCTCTCTCAGCTCTTAACTTCACCCCTTAAGTATCTTCCCTTCCCACCAAATTCGACCTGTGCCCTCTATCCATGTATACCTATAAACATATATACATACATTCACATATGTATTCACATGCCTATATACCCTTCTTCAATTATTTTCATAAGGAGAGAAGTTTCATCAGTCAAAGTTATTGTTTTTCCATGTAGGAATGTAAATAGTTCAACTTTTATAAGTTCCTTTTGATTTCTTTTCCCTAATTACCTTCTCAAGCATGTATTGCTTCTTGTGTCTGAATGTCAAATTTTTTATTCTGCTCTGGTTTTTTTCCTCAAGAATGCCTGAAAGTCCTCTATACCACTAATGACCATATTTTCCCCTGAAAGAAGATACTCAGTTTTGCTGGATAGGTGATTCTTGGTTTTAATCCCAGCTCTTTTGTCCTCTGGAATATCATATTCCATGCCCTTCTGTCCCTCAGTGTAGAAGCTGCCAGGTCCTGTGCTATTCTGATTGTGTTTCCACAATATTGAAATTGTTTCTTCCTGGCTGCTTGTAGTATTTTCTCCTTGATTTGGCAATTCTGGAATCTGGCTATTATATTCCTAGGAGTTTTCTTTTTGGGATCTTTTTCAGGAAGTGATTGGTGGATTCTTCCAAATTCTATTTCCCCCTCTGGGTTTAAAACATCAGGGCAATTTTCCTTGAGAATTTCTTGAAGGATGATTTATAGGTTCTTTCTTTGATCATGGCTTTGATCAAGGTAGTCCACTAATTTTTTACATTATCTCTCCTGGATCTATTTTCCAGGTCAGTGGTTTTTCACATTGCCATCTATTCTTTCATTTGTTTGGATCTGTTTAACAGCATCTTGATTTCTCATAAAGTCACTAGCTTTCATTTGCTCCCATCTAATTCTGAGGGAATAATTCTCCTCAGTGAGCTTTTGAGATTCCTTTTCCATCTGGCAAATTTGGCTTTTTAAGGCATTCTCCTCCTCTTTACCTTTTTGAGCCTCTTTTACTATTTGAATTAGTCTATTTTTTTTAAAGCAATTGGGGTTAAGTAACTTGCTCAAGGTTACACGGCTAGTCATTATTTATGCGTGGGTCCTCATTTTCTGAGGCCGGATCTGATCTCGGGTCATTCAAACTCCGAGGCCGGCGCTCTTACTCACTGTGCCGCCTAGCCGCCCCTTTAGGGCAATTGGGGTTAAGTAACTTGCCCAAGGTTACATGGATAGGTTTTTGTTTGTATGGATTAAGTGTTGGAGGCCAGCTCCGAACTCAGGTCCTTCTGATTCCAGGGCCGGCGCTCTATTCACTGCACCACCTAGCCACCCCTGAATTAGTCTATTTTTTAAGGTCTTATTTTCCTCTGTCAGGCTGTTGACTGTCATTTCATACTTTTCTTGCATCCTTCTCATTTCTCTTCCCAATTTTTCCTCCACTTCTCTTATCTGCTACTTAAGGTCCTCTATGGCCTGTAGCCAGCTTGTATTTTCATTTGGGGCTTTGATGCAAGATTTCTGACCTCCCAGTCCTCCTCCTATTCCTTGCTTCGGTCCTCTTTGCCCCCCAAATAGGAGTCCAATGTTGAATTTTTATGTTTATTTTGTTTCCTTTGCCGAGGCATTTTGCCACTCAATTGCTTGACTTTTGGCCTTGTTACCCCAGTAGGACTCAGCCACCTGCCAGGGGAGCTTCTGTTCCAAAGGCTGGGGTTTTCTCAGCTGCCAGAGTTATTAGTTGGATGCCCCCTCTGAAGCCTCCGCACACTCTGACAAACTCGTCACACACCCCAAAACCTCCATCCCAGACCACAATCCATATTCAAGAAGGTTAAAGCAAGAGCGATAACCTCCCCCCTCCTCAGACTGGTTACCCAATTCTCCCACAGTCCACAGGCCAGTAGCTGGCGCTGCAATGTGGGAGGCTGGGATGCAGCTACTCAGTGGATTCTGACCTCCAGATGAAAGAGGCCAATGTCCTCTGAAATACTGGTCCCAAAGTCTATGTTGCACTGGCCTCTCACTTAGTCCTTGGCATCTATGTGTTCATAATTCTGGAAACACCACAGCTGCTGGTGTTCAGGAGTCCCTCCAGCTGTTTGCTGGTTCAGCTGCCCTGGGGCTAAAACCTCCTACTCATGCAGGTGTGGCTTTGGCTCCCAGAAGGCTTAACTGGCTGCTCCCTGCCAGTCTGCCAGGCTGTCCTCAGGGGGAATTTAGCTTCTCTGTGTCACTTTGTGGGTTTTGGAGCTCCAGAGTTTGTTCAGAGTCCCCCTTTATATAAATTTGGAAGTGGTGCAGGCTGGAGCACCACAGAAGTTCTGTTTCTACTCCACCATCGTGACCCTGCCCCCAGAGTTATTCCATTTAAGGTATTATTTTCCTCTGTCAGGCTGTTGTCTCTCATTTCATAATTTTCTTGCATCATTCTCATTTCTTTTCCCAATTTTTCCTCCACTTCTCTTATTTGCTTCTTAAGGTCTTCTGTGGCCTGTAACCAGCTTGGATTTTTCTTGGAAGCTTTTGGTGCAGGATTTCCTACTTCACTGTCTTCCTCTTCTTCAATGCTTTGATCCTTTTTCTTACCAATGCAGGAGTGTAAAGTTATGGTACTCTGTTTATTTTGCTTCCTTTGCCTACTCATGTCATCACTTAGTCACTTGACCCATGGGCTTTTTTGCCACAGTAGGACTTTGCCACCAGAGAGGGGAGCATCCACCCCAAATGCTGGGGTTTTTCAGCTGCCAGAGGTATTAGTTGGGTGCCCTCTTTGAAGCCTCCACATGCTCTGGCAAACTGGTCACACACCCCAGGACCTCCACCCCAGACTGCAATCCAGATCCAAGAAGATTAAAGCAAGAGCAATTATCCCCCAGACAGATGGCCCAGTCCCCCCGCAGTCTGCAGGCCAAGAGCTAACACTGCAAAGTGGAGCAGGCTGTGCCATGGAGTCTCAGTGGCTTCTCCCCCTGGGGGCAAAAGCCAAGCACTCCCAAATACTGGTCTCAAAGTCCATACTACACTGACCTCTCACTTTGTCCTAGGCATCTATGTCCTGATCATTCTGGAAATACCACAGCTGCTGGTGTTCTGGAGTACCTCCAGCTGGCAGCTTGTCAGGTCAGCCTGGGTCTAAAACTTCTGGCTCACACAGGGCTGGGATCGGCTTCCAGACAGCTGTGCTGGCCACTCCCTGCCAGGCTGCCAGGCTGTGCTCAGTGGGAGGTTAGCTTCTCTGTGTCATTTTGTGGGTTCTGTAGCTCCAAAGTTTGTTCAGAATCCTCTTTTACATAATTTGGAAGTGGTGTTGACTGGAGCACCACAGAAGTCCTGTTTCTACTCCACCATCTTGAATCTGCCCCATTCCCATAGCTTTTGATGCAGAGATTCTAATACTGGGCATTCATTCCCTATAGAGGTTAATAACAAAAACAAAAATGTAAACACCAATATATTTATCATAAGTACACTTTTTTGGTGATGAAGAGATAGCGACAACATAAATGGCCATCACATAGGGAATGACTAAACAAAACATGATTCATGAATGTAATAGAACACTGTGTTTTATAAAAAGAATGACTATGGAAGATACAGAGAATAATAGAATAATTTAAATAAACTGATTCGATATGAAGTAAGCAGAGCTAGGAAAAGAACATACAGAGTGGCTACAACAAGTGAAAAAAGCAAAAGTAATAAAACTGAATTTCAAAAAATTTTAATGACCATATTCGATGCCAAGGAAGAAAAATATACCTTCTGCCAGGTCATTATCTAAAGTGGGGCTCCCTAGTGTTGACAACTGCCTATAACACACTTTTTTAATATATTGATTGATTTTGCTTAATTTTTTTTCTTCTCTATTATAAGGGATGCCACTTTGCAAAGGGGGTTAGGAAAGGAGGGCTAGAGGAAGAAATATATGAATATTTGAAAAAATATAGTCCCTTTCTATCTAATAAGTGGGTATATTGTTAGAGAAAGTAAGCCATATTAATTTTGGCATACTTGCCAGAAATTAAACCAAAAAAAAAAAAAGGCAACAAAGTTGAATATAAATGTTAGGATGGCACATAGGTACTCTTTGCAGCAGCAAATCAGTGGTGTGATTGGTTTTTGACATCTGCCAAAAAGTGTTAAAATAATATTTCCTAGATTATTATGCCCATCATGTTATAACAGTATTGTTGTTCATTTGTTTTAGATGTGTCCAACTCTTTGTGCCCTCATTTAAGGCCTTCTTAGCAAAGATACTGGAGAGGTTTATCATTCTTTCTCCAGCTCATTTTACGGATAAGGAAAGTGAGGCAAAGAGAATTAAGTGAATTACTCTGGGTCACAAAGTTAGTAAGTGTCTGAGACCAGATTTGAACTCAGGGAGATGAGTCTTCCTGACTTCAGGCCTGACACTCTATCCACTGTGACAGCTAGCTGCTTCTAAGAACTAATAATACATATCTGTTAAAAAAAATTACCTTGAAAGTAATTTCAATTCATGTACCAACATTTGTTGTTGAGAATGAAGTTGTAGAGAAATTCTAATGTACTTTATAAGATTAAATCATCATACACTCTTATAGTGATGCCAGTGGGGAAGGAGAGGGAATAAGGACGGGGAATAAGGATGGAATAAATATATGGAAAAATATAAAATAAGAAGAAAAGATGAAAAAATAAAAAAAGACTTGTAGATTACTCAGAAGCCTCATCCCTTTGCAGCACATGTATATTCTGAAGAAACTATACCAACCCCACTTCCAATGGCAGACCTCAGCAAACAAAACAAGATTATGCTTGTCCCCTCATGCCTCTACTCTTAGCCTTGAGGAGTCAGGGTAATTTTCTATTGCTCTAAACTGAACCCTCAATGCTCTGTCCTAGTTCCTCTTCTCTTCTCCCTCAGTGCCACTTCCCTCACTGATCTCATCCACTCCCCTGAATTTAATTGCTATTTCTATGGTCAACTCTGTCTATCCTATCCCAATCTTCCTACTGAGCTCCATCTTTTCATCTCCAACTTCCTAAATTATTTCCAGTAGACATCTTAAGCCAAATATATTGAAAACACAACAAAATTTCCCCCATATCTTCACCCACTCCTACCTCCCCTATTACTATAGATGGCAACACCAATGTCCCAATCCCTAGCAGTTTTCCTGAATTCCTCAATGTCTCTCACCCTCAAATCCAAACTATTTCCAAAACTTGTCAATTTCACCACTATAACATCTCTCAAATATATTCCTTTCTGTCCTTTGACATTGACGACATGGGATACAGGCCCATATCATCTCATACTTAGATTATTGCAATAACCTGATGATGATGATGATGATGATGATGATGATGATGATGATGATGATGAGCCCACCTGCCTCAAATCTCTTTCTACTCCAATCTATCCCCTATTCAGCCAGCAAAGTAATTTTCCTGAAGTGCAGGTTCAACTATGTCACTCCCCTACTCAATAAACTACAGTGGCTCCCTATTGTCCCTAGGATCAAGTACAAAATGTTCTACTTGGCATTCTTTATAACCCAACCTCCTCTTAGCTTTCCAACCTTCTTATACCAGACTCCCCAACACATATTCTTTGATCCAGTGACAATGGCCTCCTAGTGGTTCCATACACAAGACACCCCATATCTCAGCTCCAGGCATTTTCTCTAGCTGTCCTATATGCCTGGAATGCTCACCCTCCTCAACTCTGCCTACTGACTTCTCTGACTTTCTTTAAGTCCTAACTAAAATCCCATCTTTCAGAGAAAACTTTTCCCTAACCCCTCTTAATTTTAGTACCTTCTCTCTGTTAAATGATTCATATTTATCCTGTATATAGCTTTGGATATGTTTGTCTACATGTTATCTTTCCCCCTTCATTTGTAAGCTCCTTGAGGGAAGGGACTGTATTTTGCTTCATTTTGTATCCAGAGCTTAGCACAGTGCCTTGGCACATAATAGGCCCTTTATAAATGCTTATTGATTGATTATAATCCCCCTCCAGCATGTCCTACCATCATTATTAACTAATAATTCATAGCTAACTAAGCTTAATTAGTTAATTAAAAGGTTGTATAGTTAGAACAGCTGACACAAACATCCCCAAAAATGTCTGTGACACAGTCTTCCACCAGAACATAAAGTCCAGGGAAAGCTAGGTTCAAAATTAAACAGTATGAGGGGAATAACTCACAACTTCTAAAAGTTATATTTGTTGGTGCCTTCAAGATTTTTCCTTAAGTATGGTATAGCTTTTCTGCTCTGGTCTTTTTAGAATCATTAATCTGAATCCCAGGCCTGTTTATGAATTCTGATACAGATACTGTCCTCAGTCACATCTGTCCTGGGGATGATATTAGGATGACAGTAAGAATATGAGAAGTCCAAAATCTTCTGGACCCTTTGAAGTTCATATGGTCTTCATCTAGTCAAAGCAATAAAGGAAGATGGTGCCCATGGCTGAGGTCTGGGCCTCTGGGCCTCTGCTCCTCCCTCCCTTGATTCCATTTTAAAGATTTACTTAAAATTCTCTCTTCTTTCTGATTTTTCCAGTCTCTTGAGTTCTGAATTGACACTCTGGTTTTGTGCAGCCCTCAAAGGATATTACAAAATTTCTGTCCCAATTGGAATAGATTTTCTATAACATCTAGCTAAAATGGCTTTGATTGATTCTAGGAGGTAACACAGGCCTTCACATTTAGATCTGATTGATTCATTAAATCAGGGAGTATTCTCACCTAACAAAGATAATTACTTTCAAATGGGGTGGAGTAATCAATGGCCCCCTCCCTTACACCTCTATATCATAAACATTCTTCCTAAAAATAAGTTGTAGCCTCTAAACATGTCTAGAATTATATTATAACAGAGATTAAAATAGTTTCTATTTTAATAGACAGGAAAAGCTTTATTATTTATGTGGGCATTGTTTCTGAAACAATGGTCTGTATATAGACCATGGACTCATTAGAGTTAAGATCATAATTAGTCGGGCGGCTAGGTGGTGCAGTGAGTAGAGCATCGGCCCTGGAGTCAGAAGGACCTGAGTTCGGATCCAGCCTCAGATACTTAACGCACACACAAACAAAAACCTAGCCGTGTGACCTTGGGCAAGTTACTTAACCCCAATTGCCCTCCGAAAAAAAAATCATAATTAGTTAAAAAAAAAAAGAAAAAAAAACACACACACATAGAAGAAACAACCATGCAGGTTTGTGCAGAGTTAGTATAACTGTTTTCTGCCTCATTCCATTTAATGATGTGGGACTTCTTGGGTGCCTGCTGCTGGCTATATATGACTCATTGCTGAAGGGCTTATATTGTAAACAAAAATTTATCTAGTTTGCTGCTGGTTCAAAATAGCTGGAACTCTCTTTACTGCAGCTCCCCAAGTGACAAAATGTAACTCCAGGGCATAGTGGGCAAAGACAAAATCTTTCTCCCAGTGTGGTCTTACCTACATAGCTGCTTATGTTGGTGGACTTAACCAGATAATGTTATACTGAGCCACTCCTCGTCTTTACTTCTCTTTCTATTTGTTTTTTCTTGATCTTAGGTGAGTGAGTGTCCAGAAATGGAAGCGTATAAGTGATTTTGATGAGTTTCAAAAAGCCTGGGGTCTGCACTGAGGCAACAGAATCTACTTGCCCAGAAGCAATAGCACTATCCACCAGAACTGCAGTATCTGATAGCAAGGAAAGACTCTGCTGTGGACAATTCTGCTACCATTAGAAAAGGGGCCCGACTTGGCTGCCTTTAACAACAGAAAAGGTTTGGAGTGACCAGATAGTGCTAAATGGAAGTAGAAATAGAAAATGCCCAATAAGATGCCTTATATTTGCTTTTGTGTTTTGCTGGGGTTTAAAATATTAGCCTCTTAACTAATAATAACCTTAGTTACAAGTTGTTACCAGATACTATTCTAATCATTCTGTTAATGTACACTTAGATTCTCTTATGTTTATTTGTTGTTGTTTTATGAATAGGAATAAACCATTTGTTTCATACCCAATTTATATTGCATGTTGGGTTTCATCCTATTTGGGGAAACTAAAGACATGAGCCATAACCTTTACTATAATTAGCCTAATGCCTGGGAAGCCAGGGTTGGGGTTTTTATTGTGCCAACAAGTAAAAGACTGGGATGCAATCCCCCTAATTAGAGTTCAGGCTTCCCCAGAGGTAAACCTCCTCAATGTACAATGACTGAGTATAGAACAAGGAATAGTGCAGCTCACCATCTCTGTACTCCCAGAATGGATGCCTCTATGTTAAATTTTTAGATAGATAGATAGATAGATAGATAGATAGATAAATAGATAGATATAGATAGATAGATATAGAAATAAATATATGATGCACAATTTATCCCTGAATATTTTTTATTTTTATTTTCTTTTCCAAAAATTTTCCCTCCCTGTACCTCCTCCCCATAACCATTGAGAATGCAATAACTACAATGCCTATTAAACATATAAAGTCATATAAAACATAGTTCCACATTAGTCATGTTGCAAAAAGAAAGAAGCAAAAAGAGAGAGAGAGAGGGAGAGAGAGAGAGAGAGAGAGAGAGAGAGAGAGAGAGAGAGAGAGAGAGAGAGAAATATGCTTCAATCTGCATCCAGGTCTATATCTTTTGGATCTGGAGGTTGATGACATCAGGAGTCCTTTGGAAGTGTCATGGATCATTGTCTTGATGAGTTAGTAAGTCTTTCAAAGTTTATTTTACTTACACTATTGCTATTATTATACACACTGTTTTCCTGATTCTGCTCACTTTAGTCTGTATTGGTTCATATAAGTTTCCCCAAATTTTTCTGAAACCATCCTCTTTATAATTTCTTACAATAGTACAGCATTCTATCACAATCATATATTATAACTTGTTCAGTCACTCCCCAATTAATAAGTATCCCCTCAGCTTCAATTCTTTGCCACCATAAAAAAGACCTACTATAAATTTTGTTGTATACATGGGTCCCTTTCCTTTTTCTTTGATCTCTTTGGAGTGTAGACTTAGTAGTGGTATTGTTGAGTCAAAGGATATGCAGCATAGTTTTATAGCTCTTTGTAGTTCTGAATAATTAAATAAGTAATTGGCAATTAAAGCGGAAAATGATCAATAGAAAGATGTTGCCAACAACTATAAGAATTTTCCCAATAGTTTAAGCAATAGAAAATAAATGCCACAAAGAGAACACAAGAGCCCAGAGAGCATCTTAGTCAGCAAATATCCTATTTACTTATCAAACAGAGAGAAATGTCTGCCTAAGGCAACATCAGGTTAAAAGATAAATTCATTTGTAAACTCTTATAAAGAAAGACAATAGGTGGTTATGAGTACTATCATCTCACAAAGATGATAAAAAAGAAAAAAGGTGAAGGAGAAAACTAGTTGTAAGGATAAAAAAGCTTGGCAAGACATCAACCAAACAAAAATAATCATCAAAAAGATATATAAGGATTAAAATGGGAGAAAGATTATAAATAACAGAAAAGTAGAAATTATTTGTAAAAATCATTTTAGCAAACTGCTTTTTTCTCTCTGAAGAACAGTGGACTCACTACATCTGGACACTTGTAGCACAGTACAAGATGTACATACAGAGGAGAAAGAAATGGGACTAAAGAGCAAAGAAGGAAAAAGCAGCCAGATTGGAGTAATGGAATATCAAGGAATGTATGCTAGAATTCACATAACTGTGACTTATACAAAAGTATCTGAAGAAAAGAAAGATACCTAAGTCATGAGAAAAATCTTGGACTTTATTAATATTTTTAATCCAAAATGTGGATAAAAAAGCTTTAGAAGAACTGTCTTCTGCTCTAGTAAATGAACTTAGAGATGGAAAGGACTTCAAAGGTCAGCTAGCCCAAACCCATCATTTGGCAAATAAAGAAACTAAGCCAGAGCTATTAAGCTCAATATTGCTAGGGCCATAGAGATAGTAAATGTCAGATCCAGAATTTAAACCCAAGTCTTCTAACTCTAAATCCAGTGTTTATTCCATTACACCCAGAACTAATTTAATTAACTGCAAGAAAATTGTAATTGTAGGTTTTTGTTGTTGTTATTTTTTCACTCCAAGGGCAAACATCAGATTGTTCAGGGCTAGATTCATACCTGTGAATGTAGACAATTCAGGTAGATGAGCATAGCATCTGAACTAGATAAACGAGAAAACCTGGAAAGGGTCAGGAAATGTCATATTCCCCTGTGATACCAAGACAAATTCCAAATCTTTCATCTTTCCTTTTTGACAAGGCAATACCCATTTATGAAATCTGGGAAAATCTAGCCCACTGCCAACATAGTCTTGATCTTCTCAAAACCTTTACTTAGGGCTCCTATGTTTTGCCACTTAGCAGAAAATGGATTAAATGGTTGTAGGAGTTTGATAGAAAACACTACAGTATGTACATTTCTACTAAGGCACATCAGAAACATACACAGGTCATAAGCATCCCCTTTATTGTACAAGAAATGAAAGTCAGAGGACAAATATTATTATAGAACCCTAATGGAGACATCACTAAGATTTGTTTTTATCATCAGATGGTTTAGGGGGGAGTGCAACACCTCAAAAGTCTATCAATGTCATGGCATGTCAATAAACACTTATTAAACCCTATATAAATGTTAGATATCACTATTATTTTAAAGGACCTCAACTATCCAAATTTCTAGTGGAAATTCCATTCTACTAAGAGCCTAGATCTAATGTACATCTTTGTCTTGCCTTACTGACAATTTCTTTACTCAGAAAGTAGAAGCAATTTAGAGAACTACTACTATGGACCTAATTCTGATTATCAGACAGGGACTGTTTGGTTAAGTATAGGTGGTGACTGAAAGAAAAGAAAAGAAAAGAAAAATCATTGTAATGTTTGTATTATCGAATAAAAATAAACAATCAGGCAGTAAGTCAACAAGAATCAACCAGTAGTTTACTACGTGCCAAGTACTATGCTAGGTATAAGAAGTAAACAAGCAACAAGCTAACAAGCATTTATTACCACTGTTTCTTACTAAGATTTCTGTAATTTTGTATTATGTACCAGGCACAGTATTAAATATTGAGAATGAAAAAACAACAATCCCTGCTCTTGAGGAATTCACAGTTTAACTTGTTCACAAATTCATGGGGAAGGCAATATGCAAACAACTACATCAAAACAGGAAATACATGGGATAAATTAGGAATTCTCTCAGGGGGCACATTCTAAGATTAAGGAGACCTGGAAAATGGTACTATAGAAGCTGGGGCTTGAGCTGGGATTTAATGGAAACCATGAAGCTAGGAAGTAGAGATAAGGAGGAAGAGAATTCCAGGCATTCCGGGGTCATAGACAGCAAAAATGCAGAGTGGGGAGCTGTTGTTAGAGGTAGGATTCAAACCTAGGCCTCCTTAAGTCTAAGTCCAAAATTCTATCCAGTATACCATGATTCTGATATACTTATGTCTATTTGGTTAAAGTCGATATATTGTCGGGGTAGCTAGGTGGTGCAGTGAATATAGCATGGGCCCTGGAGTCAGGAGGACCTGAGTTCAAATCCAACCTCAGACACTCAACACAAGCTGTGTGACCTTGGACAAGTCACTTAACCTCAATTGCCCCTCCAAAAAGCAAAAAAAAACAAATGTGACTTGATATTGTGGATAGTTTGAAGATCTCAGTACCATTCTCCCAGGCTCATAGAACTGTATCTTTGGAGTTGTAAGGTACCTTAGAGGATGTTTAATCCAACTTCCTCATTTTATAGATAAAGATATAGATAAAGAAACTGATTTCTCAAAAGGATGTGACATGCCCAAGGACAAACAAGTAATACATGTCAGAGGTAGGATTTGAACCCAGGTCTTCTGACACCTGATTCTTTCTACTATCTGACTCTACCCTTGATTATTGGGCCTCAGTTTTTTCATATGTAAATGTGAGATTTAGGCTGGATGACTGTAGTAGCAAGCACCCCAGCATCCTCAGGGTGGCTGCCAACCCAGGTTCTTAGATCTGCTTTTCTAAAGGAAAGCAACTCATAATGGGTTAACAATCTTGCTTTAATCAATCAAACCTATATCGTTTACCTAGTTCAGGGGAAAAGGTCAGCACCCTGAACTTCAGAGTATACAGACAGTAGCATTTCAAGCAGACAGGCCTCCAACTATACCACCATTACATCCATACCAAATCACAGTTACCAGAAAGGGAAGCACCAACATCTGGGTTTTCAAAGGCAGGGGGCTCTCAACGGCTGCCCAGAGTCTCATCTGGTCAAATCACATGACACTTCTCAAAGTGAGCCCCAAAGCAAAGCCTCACATCAGGAATTATATAACATTCTCCTGGGTCAGAGAATGTAAGAACCCTCTTGACCCACTGCCCAATCACAAAGCACCAAGGTGTGGGTGTTCCTGAAAAGCAAGCCTCCAACCACAGGCTCCAGGTGCACTTAACCTCAGGACAGGGAAGATCTTAAAATTTTGCATTCCTATAACAATGACCTCTGAGGTCATTGCTTGCTTTCATTGATGATTTTATAATCTTTGATTTAAGATACTGAACACCTTAAAATACAAAGGTGTTATCCATTAAATGCCTCAGCCCCTGGAGGTCCTGTCTTTCCTGGGGTCCACTCAAGTTGTCTTAGGATGACAACTTCTTTACACCTTTATTTTTGCTATTCTATATTCATTTTGTGATAACATTCTGTTTATCCAGGAAATCTGGAGAGCCTGGAAATTTCTGACCTTCTTTGCCATCTTCCCAGATTGCACTCCCCAAATGCCCAGATGTCTTTAAATGGGAAAATAGAGTGATCAGGTTTCAAGCACATTGAGTCAGTATATAAGAGAAACAGAGACAGAAAGAGATGCACAGAAAGAGACAAAGACAGAGGAGAGACAGAGAAAGAAACAGAGACAGAAAGAGACAAAAACAAAGAGAGCCAGAGATAGAGTGACAGAAAGGGAGAGAGAAAGAGAGATGGTGAGGAAGAAGAAAGAGAGAGGAGGGAAAAGAAAAGAGAGAATCCATGACATTACATCCATGACAGCAGAGCTGTGCAAAGTCATGAGCCTCACTTTCTCCTCCAGAGTCATCACAGTCCAGTAGCAGGACAAGTGTCAAGACAACTAGTGATGGCCCAGGATGCAGTGGGAGACCTTGGCCTTTCTAAATGAATATTGGGGATGAGGAAAGCACCTATACCAACCTGCAGACAAGGTGCCCTATCCATCCCAGAATAAAAGAATTGCTGATGACTAAGCAAAACAGGCATATCGCTAAATGACTGTGAACTTGAGAGCAGGGGCTGGCTTTTGCCCTTTAGTTTATAACCATAATGTTTAGCACACTGTGGGTACTAAAGAAACTGTAGCTGACTAATAACCCAATAACTTTAAGCCCCATTGTAGAAAAATCACATGTATCAGTGTAATGGGGATGGGAATTTGAAGATATTCCATTCCCTTTAATATGCCTAAGGGAATTTGAAGACCTTCCCTGCTTTGAAAGTAAACTCTGCCCCCTAATAGGTTGAATGTAATCACATGGAGCCTGTGGTGGGAGGAATTTGCTGAAGGGTAGAGCAGAACCCACAGGAAGCTAGGAGTCAGAGCTAGCTAGACTGGGAGAGAGAGAGAGAGAGAGAGGCCAGTCAGGCAAGGAGTCAGTCAGGCTTGTGAGTAAATATTGGTCAAATATTCATTTGTGGGAAGGCTAAAGGATGGTGTGTCTCTCTGCTGCATTGTGGTGCATTAAGCTTCTATGTGGCTATAATGGATTTGGTTTTCTGGTGTGTGAATAAATGTTTTGCATCTGTCTTCTATATTGAAAATTTGTTATATTTTGTGATTGAGCACCATGTGGGAATATTTATGGTCACGGTCAGTATATTTATAGTGACTGTGGGCACTGTGAATATTGCATTGGCACTACAATCAGCTTCTTCATATTACACCTACTATGGTCAATTTAAGGAACTCTTCTTTCTAGCCATTTTTCAGATATAGCAGGACATAAAGGATAGACTTGTAGTCATGAAAACCCAGGTTCCAATCCTGCTTCACATACATACTTGCTATGTGACTTTGAACAGGCCACTTAATTCCAGGTTCCTCTTCTCTGAAATAAAAGTTCTGGATCCAGTGACTTCTAAGGTCCTTTCCTGCCCTAAATCAATGATCCTATGAGCCTATGAATTCTAGACTCTTCCTCTCACTAACTGTGTGATCTTGGGCAAGTGTCATAACCCCTCTGTGTCCCAATTTTCTTATCTGCAAAATGAACCATAGGATCAGAAACACAGAGGGGAAGGGACCTTAGAGGTCATTAAGTTCAACTCCCTTAAAACTTTTACTAACAGTTTTATACGGTTGTCCTGAGGAAAGCACTTAAAATATACAAACTACAATCTAAATGTGAGCTACTGTTAAATATTTGTACATAAAGTATATCTTCATAAAAACCCAATTACAGAGTCATACATGCTTCTAAATTCCAGGCTTCTGGTCCTAGAGTGCTACCTCTCACTACCATATCTTATTTCTTACACTCCACGGTACAGCATCTGGTAAAATTTGGTTATAGTCTTTATTTCTTTGGCAAAATGAACAGTCTAATCAGGACAAAGGTAGGTTATCTTAATTGCTGTGAACTTTAGCTACATATCAAAAGTACCTCTCATCATGAGGATCAAAACCACAACTTGCTTCTTGGGGAAAACTTTTGAACAATTAATAAAGACTCATTCATTTCTCTAGTGATGAAATAAAAAAAGTTCTTAATGGCTAAGGGTAAAAGTTCAGTGGTGATTCTGAGTTCCTCAATCTGGGGGTGAACATGGGAAGAGTGGTGAAGGAAACTTAAGAAAGAGAAGAAAACAAATCTACCCAAAAAATCCTCATCAGAGAAAATTAACATCAGGTACCAGATGGCAAAGATTTCAAAAATAATGAGCCACTTTCAGAGCTAATTGGTCTGAGTAACGTGACACTACAAGGGCAGAAACAACTCATTCATTTGTCAGAATGTGCACATACCGGTATTCATGGAAGAGCTGGAAGGCTTCTAGGAAGCAGAGGAAAGTCACCTGGGAAATGTTAGTGTCAACTCTTTTGTGATTAATGCAAAATACTAAGACTGTTTCTAAAACCTAAAGGAAAAAAGAACCATTAGAATCATGCCATAATCAGCTTGCTATACTGGACATTTACATAAGACAGATCCAGAAGTAATTCCACTCTTATCCATAAAGGGATCCCCAAAGGAATCAATAATACTGTTTTCAGAAGAGAACTGATAATAATGGAAACTGGACTGAGTCTATGATTCCATAGGGAACTCTCTCTATTCACTCTGCAGCGTATAGTCTTGAGGCATTAAGCAGTAAAATGATTTACCAAGGGTTACATAGCCAGTTTATATCAGAGGCAGATCTTGAACTTAGGTATACTTGACTCCAAATATGGCTCCCTATCCAGTGTTTGACATCTAACACTATTCACAACCTGGTTCTAAGCTGCCTTTCCAGACTTAACTCCCTTCTATGTATGCCAAAATGTATTCAAAATGCCATTCTTTCAGTTCCTCATGCAAAACACTCAATGTGTCACCTCTATAACTTTGTATTGGCTACCACATTTTTCTTTGCATCCTCAGCAATTAGCATTGTGCCTAGAATATAGTAGTAAATGCTTAATAAACACATGTTGATTGGCTGATTAACTGAAGGAAATGAAAGATCCTAAGAAGCACATATTTAAAAAGAATACATCCCCAGGATAAGGGTGTCATATACAAGTTCTAGTAGTCTGGGAAAGCTCTAGTAGTCCAATTTGATAGGAATGTGTTGTTTGTCCACTTTTGAAGAGGGTCAATGACAAGCCAAAGGCTTGACTCATGCATGAATTGTATTTAAGTGAGAGAGAGTTGCACAAAGTCATCAGCTTCAATTTCTCTTTCAGAGTCATTGAAATCCAGTGGCAAGAGAAAAGGCAGGATGACTGACAATGATGCAGTGACTTTGCATCTTTCATGTCTGACCAAGATCCAAGTACTCCACAGCACCTGCTCAAGCCCCTTCATTTCCATTGAAACAAACCCATTCTTCTTCACATGCTTGGTATAGTGTAATAGTAAAGAAATTTGAAGATCCCTTTTGATTGACATGCTAACAGTTACTTAGCACTTAGTGTCAAGCTAATTATATCAAGCTTCTGTTAAGAAAGAGAAGGTATGAACCCCTGTTGCTGACATAACAGGAAGGGGCCGAACAGAGAGAAGCTAACACCATATATAGGAAAAGCCCCAGCTGGGAAAGTCAGAACTTCTTGGGGCAAGCGTTGTGGAGGTGGAACAGCTACTGCAAAAGAGAGAGAGAGAGAGAGAGAGAGAGAGAGAGAGAGAGAGAGAGAGAGAGAGATAACTTTTCTCAGCAAGCATCTGGAGGCTGGGCTGCTACTGCTGGACTGAAGACTGAACTAAGAATTGAGAAGAATTGAGAAGAGAAATGAAAATTAAGAAAGGAGACAGAATTTCTTGGAGTAAGCTTTGTAGAGGCTGGAGAAAGGGATTTTAATTTTGAGAACAGAGCTGGACAAAATGATTTTGATTTTGAGAACAGAACTTGTAGTGGCAGAGCTTCTTCTAAGAGCCAGCCTAACTCCTGCTGGGAGAACCAGCCAGAGCTGCCAAAGACTTCTGAGGACCAGCTGGAGCTGCTAGAGGTAGGAAGACTGTGTTGTTGGTACTTTGTCTGATTTGGGTCTATGTAGATTTCACAGGCAGAAAGAGAATTGAGATGATAGTGCCAACTATGTGTGTGAATATTGTCGTAATTCTACTAAGCTTGATATGTGTAGATATTGTTGTGGCTCTGTTAAGTTTTCTCTTCCCAGGGACAGAAACTGTGAAGGACTCTGAGGTGGACTGGACACTGTGAGCTTCAGTGTGGAGGAATAACTGCATAGAGAGCTGGACAAGGAACTGGGAGCTGTCTTTGAACTCAGGTGGAAGTTGGTTAGATTTGGGCAGGAGCTGGGACATGGAAGCTGAGAGCCTGCCTTGGGTCAAGATGAAAAGACCTCTCCTTGGAAACTGAGTAGTGAGTGATGAAATTGTAACTGACTCATGACCTAGGGGTAGATGGCCTTTGTACTTTCCATTACCCCTTAAGAGCACACTGAGTGAAATTGTAACTTAATTGCCTCCCATGGATGGAGGACTTTTGTACTTTGTGATTGAATTAAGGATTTTGTGATGGACTAAATGAATGTACTTTGCTTAAAACTATGTGACCACTTTGGTGAAAACAATGTGGCCATTTTAGTGATAAGTTGTGAAGTTATAACATCCTGAATGCTGTACTTTGTTTTCTATGAATGTTTTGCTCTGATTTGTTACTGAATAAATAGAGGATTTGCTGTACTATGTAATTAGAACCTTGAAAGCTGTTCATAGCAGCAGTCCTCTGGGAAGCTGCTCATGCTTGGCTTTACATATAGATATCCCCCTAACTCACTGGCAGGTTTGAGGGCTCTTGGTTACCCTAAACCTGGTTTGGCCAGTCTGCCAGTATGGTTTTTCTGGGGTCTAGCCATTGCACATGCTACACCTTCTTGGAACCATAGGTGAGAATTTGGTGAAAGTAGACATTTAAGGTGGATGAGCAGCCCTGAAGAGGGTACACAGTAAGTACTCGCACTAGAGATGCTATTCCTCCCTCAAAAGCCCAGATACCCCAAAATGAGTTAGAGAAGGCAATGGCAAACCACCCCAATATCTTTGCCAAGAAAATCCCAAATGGGGCCACAAAGAGTCAGACATGACTTAAATGTAGAACTTACGGAAAGGAGTATCCTGAAATTAGGCTGAAAAAGTCAGAAGTCAGAGGGGAAAGGAACTTAAATGCCAAGATAATGAGCATCTATTTTATTCTGTAAGGAATGTGGCACTGCAGAAAGTATTTGAGGAAGAGGTATGATATGATACCTACTCCCTAGGAAAATTATTTTGGTAGCTTTATAGAATATGGAATAGAGAAGAGAGACTAGAAGCAAGAAGATAAAAAGTATTCCAGGGAAGAGGTGGTAAAAGAGTGCATTAGGAAAATAGCCTTGAAAATGGGGGGAAATGGGAGTGAATTTGAGAGATGTTATAGAAGTAGAATTGGCCTGATGGTAACTCATAGGATCTTTGGAATTTAGGAAGAGGAAGAATGAAAAATATCTCTGAATTTATAATCTCAGAGACTGAGTAAATGGTGGTTAAGTATAGAAACAGATGGAATTATTCTGATGTCAAAGGAAGCAGGAGTCTCTTAGGGTAATTTTATTTGGAATAAATGAATGGAATTGGAATTCCCCAAGTGATTTTCTTTCCTTTCCTAGTAAGGGATGATCACAAGAAATAAAATGAAAAGGTCCAATCAGCTATACCATGAGCGAAGATTTATGGATCTTTCATTAACAATTAGTCCAAAACTTTTGTAAGTATTTCATGAAAAACTTTACCAACCACTCCATCACCAAAAATTTTTCCCTGATTCCCAGTTCATGATTACTTATTCTAATCACACTTTCTATTTTCTGGGTACCTGCAACATTCATATGCCCCTAACAGTAGATGAACCCTAACTTATGATACCCCTAACTTAAGATGAACTTCTAAAATCTCAAATAAAATTTGGACAAAAAGTAAGGCTATAGCCTGATCTAGTTGAAAGAGCATTCAATCTGGAATCAGAGATTCTATCTCCAAATTCTTATTGGCTTGCAGGCTTATTCATCTAGTTATATGACTTTGGGAAAGTCCCTGGGCCTCTTTTTCTGGATTTAATAAGATAATTGGACCAGAAGCAAGCAAGCAGCAAAGATTTATTAAACGCTATGGTCAGACACTGTGCTAAGCACAGTGATACAAAAAAAAAAAAAAAGACAGTTTGTCCTCAAAGTGCTTACATTCTACTGGGGAAAGATAGATAGCATATAAAAGGAAAATGACTTAGAGAAACTCCGGAGTCCTTTCCAGATCTAAATTCTATGACCAAATGATATAGACCAGAGGTATCCAAAACCTGGCCCAGGCAGCATGTAGCCCACATGTAGCTCCAGGATGTAGCCTAAACAAGATTAAAATATAACTGGGAAATAACATGATAAAGTAAATAAAAATACAATATAACATATATAACAGAAATACGTGATTTTTCTAAGTCACTATACAGACCATAGGGATCTTTATATGTAGTCTAGAGACCCTGTTTCTATTTGAGTTCAACACTACTTATGTAGACCCCCTTACAATTTATTAATTCCATCTTCTATTAAAGAAATATTCCTTTCATCAATTACTCTATAACAATGAAATTGCCTGGATATTATTTGTGCATATTGTACTTGACCATGAATATTTCTTCCCTCCACTTAGTTAAAGTTAGCTCTCCATAATTTTGGACATCATCCTTATCTATTCTTAAATTTTTCAGGGCAACAACCTAATTACATTATCATAGAATCTCAGGTGGAGGGTCAGAGGTCATCTTGGTCCACCCTTATCAGAATATAAGGCCCCATATGCAGCAAACATGACAATTGGTCAACCAGCAGCCTTTACTCTTAAGAAACCACAGGTAAAAAACTCATTATTTCAAAAAGCAACCCATTCCACTTTTAGACAGATATGATTTTTAGGAAATTTTCCCTAACCCCATTGTAACACTATTCATTCTTACCGGGATCCAATTTTATTTGCCAATTAAAGTCTGGGAACATGGCTCTTTTACAAGATGGCTATTAGTCTTGTATGTTGAATATATGCATTAGACAGGACCTACATTCTACCAAAATCTTCAGTATTATTCCCAGATGAAAATAAAATTGACTACTTAATAGAGTACTTAGCTTGGGGAAAGAAAAAAATATATTAAAATAAGAATACTGTTCAGGGGGACTCATAAAAAAATGCCTTCATGCATCTCCCTTCTTTAATGAGATCACCTCTCTAGTATTTGAACTTGATCCAACAGTAGGCAAGACCACCTATTGTTTTCTCTCTGTGTTGACCTGAGAGTGATGATTCATATTAGGATTATGAAGAAAGCAATCATCCATCATGAGAACAGACTTTGGCAGCACTGAACACCAGCATTTCCATACAGAGACAACATGCTGGTGCAGTCAAATAATCCAAGCACATTAATTCCAACTCTGTATGTTATAGATTCATTTGGAGAAGTCTCAGGCTACTATACTAAAGAGGTATAAATCAAATTTAATAGACATTCCACAACATCTAGTACTATCTAAATTCAGAATGCTCCCAAGTAGGCTGTGCTCTGAATACACATCTTGAGGTAAATATTTCAACCTTTCTAAACACATACATTGCTAATACAGTAAACTAGGAATCAACCTACACAATAAGGAACATCTTTAAAAGTTTGAGAAATAAAAAACTCTATATTGGCAATCAGGAAACCTGAGCTGTAATGTTGGGTTTGCCAATTAACAGCTGTGTGACCTTTGGCAAATGATTTAGCCTCACTAGATCTCCATTTCCTCATCTGTAAAATGAGAGATTTGAACTAAATAATATCTAAGGTTCCTTCTATTTCTATGATAAATGTTCATTTTCTTATCCTCTAGGCAATCCTATTAATTACCATATCTCTGAGCAAAACTTTTTTCTTTTTGTGCTTCTTCTTCCCCTTTACTCCAGCTATGATCTTCCTTCCTTCTTTCTGTTTTATTTCCCTGCTTTGGTACTCCTATTTCTTATACCTCTTCCCTTTCCTACTCTCCTTCCTCAGGCCTCCTTTTCTTCTTAATACTTCATTTTCTGTATACCTTCTCTCTCAAAAATAGTAACTGAAAATGTTAGCTGAATGAGGATGTTGCCAGTAGGGGTGTCCTGGTAAATGCTTAAAAACTCACTCTCAAGGAAAAAAATGCACAAGACATAACTTCCAAGTTTGACTTGCATTATTAACATTTTAAAAGTCAAAGCAATCAATAAAAATAAAGTCCTCATTTATAGCATTTGCTATGATACCTAAAGTACAAATGCCCACACTGAAAATTTAAAAATTGATTTTCTGGAGTTTGGTTGTATCCAGACTTACCCCACAACACCTAGTCTTTCTCTTCAATCTATCCATTTTAGCCATGCTAAAGTCTTCCTAATGGAAAAGTGTGATCACACGGCTATTCATAGGATAAAATGCAAAAAAATTCATTCCAACATTCTATGACCACAAAATCTGCCTCTCATTTACATTTTTAGCCATTTCACAGCACTCTTTTTTCACTTCCTCTATGTCCTAGTAAAATTTGACTCCCGGTTGTCCCTGGGTCTCATTTTAACTTCTATCATTGTCAGTATGTCCATGACATCCTCCATACCAGGAAAGAACTTCCTCCATATCACTTCCTGCTGAAATTCTCCCTTTTCATTCCACACCAATTTAGGGATGAAGTCCTCCATGAGAATTTCCATGATTGCCTTCTGGAGTTCAATATCATACTCATTTGTTTGATTATGGACAAATCATTTCAATTCTCTTTATCTCATTTTCCTTATCTGAAAAATACAGGGACTTGAGTAAGATAGGTCCCTTTCCAACTATGTATCTATGGTTGTATGCCTTTTCCAAGGCACTAAGTTCAATATAACTTATATTATAAGAAAAGGTGCACATGTCTCATCTCCCTACTAGGCTGTAAGCTCCTTGAAGTCAGATACTGTGTCATATTTCATTTTTAATCCTTTTTGAAGCATATGATACTGTGCCTTGAACATATTTACTTAAGTGGATCCGTGATCTGAGTACCTTGGGTATTCTCTCCATCTACCATGGGTGTATAGGCTGCTCAGGGAGGACAAACACCCCTGATGTGAGGATTTGCCAAGCCCTTTGGTGTCCACCTGTCACACAACTTTTGTCTGTAGCTCCAAGAATCAGTAGCATATACAGTAGTCATTGGGGTCCAGTAAAACCATAATGGCAGACTGGCCAAACCAGGTAGAGGGTAACTGATAGGGCTCAAACTTGTCAGCAAGTTAGGGAGATGTCTATTCCAAGCATGTGAAGACTTCCCTTGGCAGAATAAACAGATAAGAACAATTTGTTCCAACAGCCATAAAGGTGTCTGAAGCAGGTGCTATGGAATGCTTAGAGCTTGGTCAGATATGAAAGATGCCAAGGTCATCTACTGCATATCAGCCCATCACAAATAACCTTGACTTTTGTCTTGCTAGTGGACTTTGATTACTCTGGAAGAGTGAGGCTGGAAACTTTGTGCAACTCTGTCTCATTTAAATCTAATTCATGCATAAGTCAGGACATCACCCCATGATGTCATTGATCTTCAAAAACAAAAGACCAACAGCAATAGCAGGAGCAGCAGATCACAACCTACCCATACTTTTTTCATCTAGCAAAAATTTTGTCGATGAGCACCCATAAATTCTTAATACAGGACCTATCCAATGTTCTGGAGATCTTCTTCTAGATATTATAACATTTCATCAGTACTAAGTGAATCATTTGATTGTCCATCCTTTAATAATCCCTTTCAACCTAAGACTAGATCACTTTTTTATAAATAAATTCCCTTGTACACAGTAGACACTTAATAAATGCTTAATGAGTGAAATCAATATGAATCTTCACATGGGTTTATAGGAATGAAATGCATGAGTATTAATTAACTAACCCTTTTAAAATATTCCTTTAGCAATACATCTTAAAAGCAATTAATTAAAGAAAACCAGCTAATGCTTTCCTCCTCCACAAATTAAATTAATTCATAATTAATAAGATAACAGCAATTTACCAAGCTGCAATCATTTAAACCAGGAAACCAAGATAATAGTAAATTAATCAACTTTATCTCTTGAAAGACCACACAAAAAAGACACAGACACATAGTTTATTTATACCCAGACAAATACTGTTGCAGACTGTAGGAGGTAAGTATAATGTCTGACTTAATCACATGGGAAGATGTGGAGCTTGATTTTTTTTTCTAGATCTAACAGAAAATTTCTTCAAACCCAAGTAGCATGTCTATACTTTCACATTTCTATACTTTCACATTTGCAAATAGGTCATTAATGAAGACATTTCCTATGGAAAACCACCATATCTTCCCCTAAAAACACAACTATTGAATTTCTATATTTGGAGGATTCAGGCACATTCCATATAAGTCAGTGGAAGCACAGTCTGATGTTTCAGAATTGCTAACATTCTGTAAATATAGAAATTATGTAATTCTCTCCAGAGCTGTTTGTTACTTCACCGCTTCTGAATTTAAAATTAATACAATGACAAAGTTAGAGTAGAGAGGAAGAAAATCTGGAAGTAGAAAGGAATAATACTGCAAGCTCAGAAAGAAGAGGGTCAGACTTTTTAGAAAGCCAGGCTTCTATTGTTCTGAATTTGCAGTGTTCCAGAACTTTGGGTCATGGGGTGGGAGATGGGAAGAAGCAAGAATGATGTCCCAGTGGAGAGAACGAAGCTATAGAAAAGTATTAATAAAAGTAATCATGCTGTTTGTCCAGTCTGCTCAAAGATAATACTGTTGACTTGAAAAATTGAGTAGAAATAATTTAAACAAGATTCAATCTAAGGGAGCTGAGGTTTCTGAGTCAATGTCAGGGATCTTTGGTTATAGAGAATAAGAGATTTAACATAGGTCTGGGGATGAGTTAATATTGATTTTCAAAAAGAAAAGAGCAGGAAGAGGTCAGATTTAAGCTAGCTAGCTTGAATCATTCCTGACCAACTTTTAAAATAAATTATTGGAGATCTTTTATAAATATCTGATGAACAAAGCAATGAACAAAGCAATAAGAACCAGAATGGGCACACCAAGAACTGATCGTGTAAATTGATAGCTTTTTTTACAGGGTGCTAGAATTATAGATCATGGGAATGCTATACAAATAATATGCCTGGACAGGTTCCACAGTGGATAGAGCACAGAACCTGGAGTTACAAAGGTCTAAATTCAAATCCAGCCTCAGACACTTACTAGTTTTGTGACTTTGGGCAACTCATTTAACTTTAGTTTGCCTGAGTTTTCCCATCTATAAAATGGAGATAATGATAGAACCTTCTTTCCAGGGTTGTTGTGAAGATCAACATGAGGCAAAATTTGGAAAAAGCTTAGCATAGTGCACATCACATAGTAATCAACTTAACAGATGTTGTTTACTTCCTTCTTGTTAACCTTGTGAGCAAGATGGAGAAATCTAGTTTGGCTATAAGACAGATTTGGAAGTATTGAATTATTGGATTGAAAGAGCAATCATCAATGGATTAATATCAGTTTGGGATACTGATGCTGGTTGCTGGTTGAATCTCTGGTGCTGTTTAATATACTTATCAATGAATCCAATAAAGGAATGGAAGTTAGAAGGGGATGCACCTAGCTCACCATGTCCCTAAGCTACCTCTTAATAAAAGGTTTTGTTCTATGAAGTTTGGATTGAATCAAAGGACCACACTTGAGGACATATAGGCCTTGAGGCCACAGGTTTCCCCCTTCCCCCAAGCTAGATAATGTTTCCTTTGTTTGGAAAACTCAGTGAGAACAAATTTTCATGATGTTAATGTCCATTGCTGTCCTGGGTAGTATTTTTACCCTAACATATTCCATGTAGACTCCCTTGGATTTCAGAGCACTGCTATAAACTCTACTTCTGGAAATTGATCTTGCCCCCTTAGCTCTTGGATTTCCTACTGCAGAAACTTTGACTGCACAGGGAAAAGCTCTATTTTGTGTTTCTAAATTTCTACTCAGACTGCATTAAAAAATCTCAGGAGGGTTCTTTCCTCAGAGACTGATAGTCCTTAACTACTATGAACCAAATACCCCAAAACCCAATTAGAAACCAAGGATTCCAGAAGTCTTGTTTCCACACTAAATCATTTTTCCCTCCTAGAAAGTTTCAAAAATGCTCAAGTTGCTTGAAGCCCAGCAAAATCTCTATTTTGGGAGCCAGAGACCACATGGCAAAACTGCCAATGCCTAATCTCTCGACAGTTCCTTTGCCCCAGGATATGTCCTTAAACCTCTTAGGAAGTGAATCAGTGGCTCCAATTAGAGTTAGCCTCTTCCTTTCCCTGGGAAGGCAGAGGATCTTCTGGGGTTGTGACTTAATTTTGATTACATTTGTTCATACATCAACATTCCTTGAAATTGTTCAGATTCTTGGGGCCAAGGTGGCTTTGGCTCTACCTAACTTCATAGGAAACAGGAAACAGCCCTCTCTTGGAAAGTGTGGAAGAGTTCTACCCAAAATCCCAAGAGGGTTCTGAAATCCTCGTTCAGATTAAAATTGTTAATCTCTGAATTTGATTCAGAAAGAAAGGAGCATGGAAAGATATACCAGAGTCTCCTGTTTGGCATGGAATGATTTTTCCTTGTGAATCAATTTTTGAAGGGGGTGATTGCACATAGAGGATGTAGTGAATAATCCCAATCTAGGCAGAGGTCACCCAATAGTATGTTTTCATCATATCTCAAATCCTTGAGGAGAAGGATAAGTTTTTCTTTCCTTATCTATTCCCACCCCCGTACACAATGTCTTGCATATACAAAGACTTTAGTAAATGCTTGTTGAGTAAAACGTAATTGACTTGTGAATGATGGAAAAAATAATGCTATTCTCTCCAGAATTCTCCTGGCCCACATAAAAATATCTCAATGTACAAAAGGAGGGGAGAATCTATGGAGGGAATAGAGAGAGTGGAAGAGGAATAATAGATTTAGGCCATCCCTGCCCTCTAAGCCATCACCCAGGTATAGGGCCATCCATAGATCAGCCTACCAACAACCATTGGCAAAGTCAGTGTAGCATTCTTTCCTTACACATTCCAAAACTAATTCTTAGCCATCACTTTTCAACATGATATAGGGATGTCCAGCTATCGAAAACAGGATTAAAGACAACTGTTTATTGAAAGTCCCAAGTATGGTAGAAATAGGAACCTCTCCATTCTTTATGGACATAGGCCTCCCCCAGAGAAAATGAATAACCTAGCAATCACATTTCTTTCCAGTTGTAGTCTCAGGCAAATCACAAGAATTTTAAAGTTTGAAGGGAATTAAGAGGCTATCTGATTTAACCTACATCTTAACATGAAAATCTTCTAAAATATCGATAAGAAGTCATCCAAGGCATCTATCCTAGAATTGCTGGATAAAGGTGGTATGCATCTTAAAAGGATAGGAAAGAATGCTCATGTATAGGGAGAACTATGGAACCTAAGACAAGTCAATTAATATTCCCTAATCTCAGGGTTCCCAATTATAAAATAAGAATAATGACAACTGTAGAGCCTACTTCACAGTCTTTTTGTAAAGCTCAAATTAGACACAAGGTCCTTTGAAAACTTCAAGGTACTATATAAAGGTCAGCTATTACCATTATTGTGAGAGACTTCAACTATCCAAATTTCTCTTGGAAATTCCATTCTACTAAGAGCATGGATCTAAAATGCATCTCTTCCTTCCTTTACTGACAATTCTATGACTGAGAAAGAAAGGCAGAGGGAAAGAAAGAAAGAAAGAAAGAAAGAAAGAAAGAAAGAAAGAAAGAAAGAAAGAAAGAAAGAAAGAAAGAAAGAAAGAAAGGAGGGAAGGAAGGAAGGAAGAAAGAAAGAAAGAAAGAAAGAAAGAAAGAAAGAAAGAAAGAAAGAAAGAAAGAAAGAAAGAAAGAGGAAGGAAGGAAGGAAGGAAGGAAGGAAGGAAGGAAGGAAGGAAGGAAGGAAGGAAGGAAGGATTGAAGAAAAACACCCCATATAATATCAAGGAAATATTGCTAGATAGAAGTTTGTGTGAAGAATAAATATTTGGAGTTTCATAGAAATGTGAGGTCAACAAAAATCAATAATGAGAAAATGGCATATGGCTACCAACAATTATAAAATTTCCAAGTCACCTCACCCCAACTACCTTGCCTTCCCCCTTCCAAAAAAATTACCAAGGAGGTCTAAATAAGCAAGTTCCTCCCAGTGGGTTTATCTTAGACTTTACCAACAGGTGCTTATTTTAGTACTTTCTTTAGAACATAATACCAAAAAGTCGAATGCACTTTCTCTCGAAGGCTAACTGGAAGACTGTTTAATTTGTGATTTGTTTTCTGAATATCTATTTAGAAGTTCTGGGTATTGCTTCTTGTATAATAGCAGTAATATTTGTTGACTTGTCATGTTCTTTTGGAAGAACATTGATCTTGAAGCTGTCTCTACATATCCTGTCTTCAAGATAAATGTCTTTTTGTTGCATGGATATTATATGTTTTGTTTTGTTTTTACCATTATTACTTTTTGTTTCTCTTTTTATAGATTATCATTCACTTAAGAATGTTTATATTTCAGATCTGTTTTTCCCCTCTTTCACTTCTTTGGATAAATTCATGGCCATAGATTCAAACTTTTCTATGTTGCTACTTATTTCTGTTGATGAAGCCATAAATTCTTTTTCTTTGGGGGGAATGGGTGGTGGTGGCAATAATTGGGGTTAAATGACTTACCAGTAGATGTCTAAGGTCATATTCTGACTCCAGGGCCTGTGCTCTAACCACTTCACTACCTAACTGCCACTTGAAGATATAAATTCAGCCATTTTTCCCCTTCTAACTTCTCTCAAGATTTCTCTCCTGGACCATTCTAGGGAACTTGCTTAGCTTCTTCAAGTTTTCTTGAGAATCCACAGTGTTCTGTTTCATCACATCATAGTTCAATTTCTTTTGACTTTACAGACTTGACATTCTTTTGAATGTATTTAGAAACATTTTTAATCCTTTAAATATCTTGATAATGATCTTCGCTTCTAATTGTAGCATGTTCTCTACTGATTTATCTGCTTATGCCATAGATTTTTAACTATTTTTCCTTCTTTGATCTTTTCTGGTTTTGGTCTTTTTTCCTTATCTTCCCCTATTGCTAAACCCAATCCCTTTTGAGGTTAGACCCTTACCCCAGAGGTTAGACTGAAAAGTTTCTTAGTCTCTTTCCAAACCAGATATTTTACTTTTCACCAGCCTTGGCCCCTGTTCCAATTGAGTTCTTTCGGTCCAGGACTAATACTCACTCCATTCCAGACCTCTTTTCTTCTAACCTGATATAGCCCTACATGCTGACATCTTTCCTAGTTCCCTCTACTTTTTAGTTCTTTAATTAGGATGAATATTTGGAGGATGGCTAGGTGCATGTACAAGTAAGAATTTCTGCCACCTTCAAGTTCCCTAACCTAGGGATTGCCCCAAGTAGAAGAGAGGTATTAATCTCCTTCCCCATAATATAGCTCTGCCTCCTCCAGCATATGGTGATTAGATAGAATCCAGTTATGATAGCTATTGCCACACAGTACTCTGGTGGAAGGAAAAAAGAAGAACAGTTTAGCACAGGCTACGGAAAAGGGAAATCCCTGAGTGGTTTCCAAAACACACGTCAGTATGTTGGCCTATGTGCCTGCAGGAACATGTAGGCTGATAGGAGATGGGTACTGAGTGGGCAAATTAAGTATTAGTTTTCCAAATGTTGTTATAAGGCTGTTACCTTGTCGTTGTTGTTTTCTTATTGTATAGAAAGAGTTGTAATTTCTCTACTCTGGTATATAATTCCTCCTTTCTTTTTCTGAGGATTAATAGGTAGTAGAGGTAAAAGTCTAACCTACCATGTTATTGGTCATGTGACACAAAATCAATGAACTTCTTTTGAAAAGACGAATTATAAATATACCATGTACATTCTGCTCCTCTCCCTGAGTCTGCTACATTTTCCCTTGGGATTCCATGGGGTGATCTTGATACATCAGGGTATTTCTATTTTCCATTACCATTGACTCAAGACTCCACCAGCTTTTTGTCCTTCCATTGTTAGGGGACTATAACTAGTGTCTCAGTTTCCTTTAACCATTTAATATCAATTAACTTTTGTAAAAAGATATGTACTTTCAAGCTATAGCAAGAACAAATGGTACAATCATTTCTCCTCAATAACTTCAGGTTTCCTTCCAACATCTACACAGTTTTTGAGGAAGTAGGCTCAAAACCTAGTTCTTTTCCTAAATAGCACCAATCCCACTAAGTTCATGTAAAAAGGCAATCATCTCTGCAAATGAATCCTTCCTTCAGCTACTATTGACCTTTGGTCCTGAAGGTCATTCCTTGCTCATCAGGTCATCAATGCTATACTGGCTGTGAAACTTTGCTTGGGATCTACAGCCCAGATTCCAGATAAATCAACAAAGAAGATACTAAAGTTAGGAGATAAGAAGAGTGTCAAGACATTGTCCTTCCCACCTTTCTAAGTTCTCAGTGTTGGAGATACCATTTCCTTCACCATATGGTGTATTACCAGACATTGTGAGTGAAAGAGGCACTGAAATCCCCAAAGAGTGACAGAAATCAAAGAGGAAGTGACTGATATTAAATGCCTCTAAAGCCAAAGTCTTTAATATGTAGTTAACTGACTAGAATCAGTTACAGAATGTCAAGACATATTTCATAGTCTCTCTAAGGCACTTCCTTTATACACTGCCCCGGAAGCAAGCTCCTTAGCATCCTTGCCATGGAGAGGTTGTGTCTTCTCCCAAAGGAGTGAGTGACCTGAAAGGCCACAGCCTAGCAGTAGCTAAGGATCTGTTTGCAGAGATGGTTACTTTGTACAAGAACTTGATTGTAATGATGCAATTAAGAAAAGGAACTATATTTTGAGCCTACTCCTCCCTTGGAAACCAAGGTGATGTTGTGGAGACACCTGAAGGTATTGAGGCAAACTGCTTGTACCATTTGTTCTTGCTCCAAACCTGATGATGGAGTTTGTGAAAGTTCCAGACCTGATTACATAAAAAACTTTCTGCCTTGAACTTCAGGATATATCTATATCTTCTCAAGTGCCAGTGCTAGACCTATTTAAGGAATACCTCTTTCCTACTATTGTCAGCAATTGGTGCATAATTCTCAGGAATGGAGACAAAATATACTTGATCTAGAGGTGTTCATTCATGTTAAAGACAGCAAACAGCAAACACATACAATAGGATTGTATATCATTTATTAAATTATCCATTAAACAAATATTCAGTAAATGCTTATCATGGATCAGGTAAGGCATTGTGCTAATGGTTGGAAATTCAAAGATGCTTCCTTATCAAAGGTGATGATGGCAAAGGTCAAACCTAAAAGAACCATTGTTGTTTGAATCTGGTTTTTACTTTATTCGTGAATAACACAGATCTAGAGATTCCAAGTCACAGGAGGGCTATGAATGTTTTACAGAGCAAATACTATTTGATATTTTTCTCTCTAATCATAAAATCCTTGTAGAAATCATACTCTGGGAATACAGAGCAGTGTGTGTGTGTGTGTGTGTGTGTGTGTGTGTGTGTGTGTGTGTGTGTCCTTTTCTTTTAAATATAGCACTAGTCTATCAAGCAGGAGTATAATCCTGTTTCCATGGAAAGGAAAGGTTACCTGTAAGGTGGATGGTGGATGCTTGACTTCATTTGGGCACTCAGAAAAATGGCAGCAATGACACTAATGGAGATTTAGAATAGCTATGAAAATAGGAAACCAATGTAAAAAAATCATGCTGCAGACAAGTCATAATCCTTCATTAAATGGGGGGAAATTAATGCTCAGTTCATTACAGTTATGAAATTTCTATTTCTCTAATATGGCTCAAATGGTGTGCAGAAATGTCAGCTTCAACATCTGGACAGGATCTTTTGTACTACCTTCCTTCCAGAGATTTTATTTTTAAACTTGATAACCTTGTTTTTCTTAAAATACCACAAGCTCACAATATACTGCTCTTTCTCAGAGATCAGTTTCTGCACTATTGAGAGGAAAGGATGCCAATCCCGCCACAAGGAAGCTATACCAGAGCCAGTTCTAACTTGTTAACTCAGCTACTCAAGAAACTAATTTTCATTCCAGCAAAGGTGGAATCCCTGGGGATGTGGGGACAATGCTCCTAGTGGTGATTATGACTCATAGCTACAACCATTACTGAAAAGGTCAATGTTGAAACTATTTAAGGAAAATCCTAGTCCTCACAATGCACCACCAACTGATGTGCAAGGCTAAGAAATACTGACAAAATAGACTGAATCTATATCTGAATATTCATTCTAAATACATCATGTAGCAAATACATGTGAAAAAGGATTTCTATAATCATTTATTAAAGCCATCCCTTGAACTAAGAATTAGTAAATGCCCTGTCTTCACCAGGCAAGTCACTGTGCTAATTGGCAAAGGTTTAAAGGTGCTTTTACCCATCTGTAAAATCTACATGATCTTTAAGATCTTCAAATCTTTGATTCAATTTTAACACCAGGTACTTTCCCTCAAAGAAAATAAAATATTTTAGGAAGGATTAGACTAGAAATCAACAATCAATTTTAATACATTAGAATGTGACAAATATAAGTGTAACAGGGCTTTGGCTCATTCCCAGGTTACCTTAGATGGAGAGAAGCAGGTGGCATATGCCAGGGGCCTATTTCTGGAAGAAGACAACCTCATTGGCCTACCATTTGGGGGTACCATTTACCACATAACTGGAACAAACTACATAACTGGAATGAACTACATCTCTTAGACTACCACACTGGGACAGAATTTCTCACTCTCCCTCCCTTCCTCTCTCTCTCTCTCTCTCTCTCTCTCTCTCTCTCTCTCTCTCTTTCTTCCTTGCTCTCTCTCTCCATACATACACACATACACATATACATGTACGCATATATGCATACATATGTATGTATGTATGCAGTCATCCATTGCAAAAACTCTGCTTTCAGAGTTGTTTTACAGCTTGACTTCTCTCCATCAGTACTACAAAGTCCAGTTTATCTGTGATGTAGTCATCCAATCAAGTTCAAATCTAAAAATTTTGTGAAGATGTGTTGTTTTTAGAGCAATTTTTTCTTTGAGAAACACAACTTAGTTCCCTCTATCTCTATATGAGCTCCAAAATGGAATCTTGTAGAATCCCAGGAATTTAGGGTAATATGATGCATTCTTATGCTTCTCCCCATGACCATACAAACTATCCCATGAGGATAACACATATGTCCACTTAGGATCATAGGACTGCTGACTTACATGTAGAAGATATTTCTGAGGTCATTTGGTCCAGCCAGCCCATTTTAAACAAGAAGAAAGTAAGAATGCATTAACATATAACCTGTGCAAGGTCACACAGATGGTTAAGGTCATATATTTTAACCAAAGTCCTCCAACTACAAAGTTATTTTTTTCCATAATACCACATTGTTTATATATTTTGGGTCCTTTTTCACAAATATTATCAGACATAGTGTTATTATAGTTTTAAATATGGATTTTTACTATCAAGAGAGGGACTTGTTTCTTTATCTACATCAGAATGTTCTTGCATATTAAAAGAAAACATCAAGCCTTTGTTGAGATCCACCTCTTCCCTATGTTGAGATCCAGCTCTTCCCTATAGGACAAGAACAGAAAAAATAGCCCAACTAGCAGCACCAAAATCCAGGGATGGGGGGTTTGTTCTTCTGTATCGGCTGTCTAGAGTCTACTATTAATTGAGGCAGGGGTATAAGGATGGATTCTCTCATCATTTGCTGGCTCTAAGACAAGATAAGGCCATATAGTTCAAGAAAGAAGCCAAAACTCTTTGGTACATAGCAAGAAAGTCTTAAATTATGACTAACATTTTAGTAAAATCAATTCGGGCAAAAGCTGAGATTATACTTAAAATCAATCACTGTGGTGATTAAAAAGAACAGTCATGGCGATCATTACAGTTGTGTGAACATATCACTAGGGAGGTTAAGAGTACTTTCTATATTGTTTGCTTTTGAAGTGTGTCCTCCGATAAGTGCTTGAAGATGGTATAGAAAAGACCTTCACTGTTTCCATTAACTTGCAGCCTAGATTCTTGACCCAAACAGCATCTTTGTTCATCATAACTATTCTCAAGGTCTGTCCGTAGCTATTTTCCCCCACCAGTCTCAAATATGACCCATGGCTTGAAGCTGGGCTTCAATGACCCCTTCAATTATGGCTCCTGCCATCTTGTCATTATGTTGGCTTTAGCTCTCACCCTGCAATAATCTCTTGGATTTTCTGTAGGGTCACATTCTTCTGACACAACTGACCCAGTTGAATTGGTTTATGGTTAGCATTTTTATTTTTAAAGATTTTCAGTGAATGAGAAATCATCATCTCTCTCCAGCACTCCAGGTCCAATCTTAACCACAAGGACATTTTTCATTATGAATTGCTTTTCTAATTGGTCAATGTACTCCTGCCTCTTTACTTTAAACAACGTGTTACATGCCAGAGGAAACTAAGGGATATGCCCTCTTTAGGAGCCTTTGGTATTGTCTTCACGATAGCCCATAGACTCAATGGTGATCATGTTTCCATCGTTTTTGTCTCATCTCTTTTTTTCAACTTGGAATCTGACAGCCAAAAAGCATTTATTAAGCACCTACTGTGCTAGACAGTGTGTCAAGTGCTTGAGAGACAAAGAAATTTGTTCTTATTGTTTTAAATACTCCTTGCTCCCAAGGATCTTACATTTTAAGGAGGAAGACAATAGGCAAACAACTTGCAGATAGATAGATAGATAGATAGATAGATAGATAGATAGATAGATAGATATAAATATATAGATATAGACATAGATATAGATATATAGGACAAATTGGAGATAATCTTGGGGAGAAGGCAGTAAAATTATAGAGGCGTGAGACAGGCTTCTTGCAGAAGGTAGGACTTTAGCTGAAATTTGAAGTAGTACAGGAAATCTTTATGAAAGTCAGAAACAACTGTTTCTTTTTTAGAACTTGAAGGGGCCTTCCTTTGTAAAAATTTAATCCATTTTAATAGATGAGAGGTAAAATTACTTGCTCAATGATGATAGTTCAAAAGAAAATAACTTTGAACTGAAGTAGGATGGATTCCATTTGAGATATAACAAATTTGGCCTCAGACACTTACTAGCTGTGGGACCCTGGGCCAGTCACTTAATCCTGTTTGCCTCAGTTCCTCATCTTCAAAAATGAGCCAGAGAAGGAAATGCCAAACAACTCCAGGGTCTTTGCCAAATGGGTACACAAATGAACAACAACAGCAAAAGAATTTCCTGAGCCTCAGTTTTCCCAGCTATGAAATAAAATGGTTGAACTAGATGGTCTCTAAGAAACCTTGCAGCTCTAAGCCTATGATCCTTTATGAGATTACAATTTTAAAATATCATACTTTTAATCTTATTATTATGCCAACATCAAAATTTCTAAAAGTTTAATTAGTTGCTTATTATTCCCCAGATTGTTGTCAACCATGATGAAAGAGATAATAAAATGTCAGAGGATTGACATATTCTAGACTGCTACAAATACACAACTTCTAGAAGAGAGAAAGCTTGCTTCTAGAGAAGTATTAAAGACAAATTACTCTGCTAAGAGAAAGAAATCCAATACTGAACTATAGAACACAAAGGGAGCTTATCTTTTTAGACATCATAGCCAAACATGCTGTTATCACATCTTGAAAAATCCTTTTACCAGAGTTAGCCAGATTCCCAGTAAGCAAGGACTATAAACAGCAGAAAAAAAGAAGAGGAAAGCATCCAATTAGCAGGCCAATAAGAGAAGTTGAAAAACAAAAACTAAGTCAGCAATTAGGCCTTCTGGGAGAAAGAATTTAAAAGAAAAAAAATAAGAAAGAGCTCAGAGCAGTATTTATTTGGCCTTTTCCCTTTTAAATAATGCTTTGGTATCATGCCACGTTTAGCTTGCACTGTAAAAAGTTATCTAACCTAAGTTAATTAAATTTCAAATGATTGTTGTGAGAGCAGTTACAAAGATTTAGTACATAAATGATATATAAATTTAGATGCAGAATAATTAAGTCAGAATTTGAGCCCATACATTAAGCAATGGAAGCATAATTGCATTCTTATAGATACTTAAAACTTTACTGCTAAGTCTCCAGAATGGGTTCAACATAGTTTCTAGCTGATTCACTTCTAAGCTTCAAGAATCTCATATAACAGCCCCCTTGAAATCCTTATGACAGTCTTTTTTAGGGGGTGTAGGGGAAGACTAAGTCTTTCCATATTGCCCTGGCTTGAAATACAGGGGCCACTCACCAGCTAACCCCACTACTGATTGGTACAATTTAAATTACTTTCATTTCTGACCTAAGCCAGTTTGCTTTTGCTTAGACAACCTGGTAACCTCCTTTTACAGAAGCTTGTCATATTGATGCCAGACAGTGAAGACACCCCACTGGACTAGTTCATTTCAGTTTAGAACACCTATGCTCAAGTAATCCACCAGTCTCAGGGTCCTCAACTGCAGGGATTACAAGCTATCATTTTCTTCAGCTGACCTAACTTCACAGCAGCACTTAACTTTATCTTGATAGAAATTAATGAGTATTTTAAATAGGGACCCTATGTTATCTCTGATGTTGCTTCTTTTATAGTTTCCTACTCCCCAAAAGTAGAAAAACAAAGTAGAATCAAGTCTCTCATCCAAAGTCAGAACTTATTATCATGCTTTCCATACTGCTTACTGCTAATTGATTCTTTTTTCCAGTAGCAGAAATAAAGTGCAGTTATTTAATTGATGTATGACAAGACTGATAAAAAAGCCAGCACCAATTAACACATTTAATATGGATAAATATACTATCCAGCACTTAATTGTTATTATATTATTCTTTAAATTTAATATAATGAGCAGAAATAAGGCTACCTATTTTTCACTTATCTTTCATTTTCCTTTTGCTTTTGTGTTAACTATATAAAAGTTAACTTGACTATTTCTTCCTACTTAAAATATTCTCATTTACCAGTTCTCTTAGCAACCAATTTATATTTAATCATATACAAGATTGTTCTTACTGGGATAAAATTAGATGGTTTTATCTGAAACATAAAGTTGAAAGAAATAAAACATGCTGGATAAATGAGCCTGCTTGGTATACAAAAGGATTGACTTATCACATATTATTATAATAGCAATAGCTTCATAATGTTAAGTTTAGCCAAGCTTTGGTCATCAATCCTCATTCCTGTCATACAGTTTTAAATGCCTTTAGTAATGGGTCTTCTACCATTTACTTGAGAAAAAAAACAAATGATGCTCATTAGTCAGCTCATTATTAAACTCCAGCAATTCATTCTTTTTTCTGAAGTTTAGTTTTCATATGCAGAACACTATTCCTTCCCTAACTTAATCATTACAGTTAGTTTACTCTTGGGTTTGTAATTTTCTTTGCATATTTCAAGAACTAATGCACACGTGCATTGTGATTGAATAAATCAGCATTAATTAAGTACTTACTAAAAGCTAGAAATTGGGCTAAGTACTGAAGATAAAGAAAAGCGAAAATGTTCCTGCCCTGAGGAAGCTTATATATTCCAACAGGAGGATGGAAAACACATGAGTGATGGTCAAAGAAGGATATTTTGCTATAGGAAGTTACAGAGATGGGGAGTGAAAAACACAGCAGCCAACTGGCATACTCTTTTTTGAAATGGTGATGTTGATTTTATTACCACTCCCAGAATAAGAGGTGTAAAGCTTGGAGGCAAAGGATTGGATATTGCTAGAATAAAATATAGTCAGGTCTGGCACCAACTACATATAGTAGAATCTAACTAATGGGGATGGCATGGGCCCAGGGCAGATATGGCTAAGCTCAGTGACTATACTCCTTAAGGAGATGGTCTCAAGAGGTCTGTTTCAGAAGGTGCGGCAGTAGTAGAATGGCTGACAGGAAGATGGTAGGGTGATGTATAGGGGCATTTGTGGTCAGCTACATATAGCCCAGTTTAGTGGTTTTGAAATTTAGAAAAAATATTATAATTACCAAGTATGCCAACAGAATGACTTAAAAAAGAAGGCCGCCTTCATCCCTGTATTTTAAAGTGTCTGGTTGAGTGCTTAGTCGTATTGCATAGATAGGCTGATATCCAATTGGGATAAACCTCTTCTGTTTTCCTTCTACTGACAGGCATAAATTTAAAGATTCCATATCCCTGGGAAGAACATAATTGTTTTTTATTCTCCAAACCACAACTCCTAGAATTACCCTTATCATGAACTCTTCAGGAATGAGAGACCCTTTGAGTTGGAAACTTATACCCTCGAACCACCCAAACTTATCAAACATTAATATTGCCTAGGTTTATTGTTTTGGTGTTATCGAGATAAAGAAAGTGTAAAAGAACCATACATGATAACTTTGTTCAAAAGATATCACATAGGAGTAGCTCAGAAATACTGAATATCAAGAATACATATAACTTTTTGGAAAACTTAAGGGTGATTCCCTAGCCAGCCATGCCTCATTACTCTCCAGGCTGAATTCTGGACTTCCTCTTCCACATCTCCTATCTAGGTACCTTTGTCCCTTACTGCCACCTTTTTTTTCTGTTTAGGTGCTCTCTTTCCCCTTAAGAATGTAAGGCCTGGGGGCGGCTAGGTGGCACAGTGAGTAGAGTGTTGGCCCTGGAGTCAGAAGGACCTGAGTTCGGATCCGACCTCAGACACTTAACTCACACACAAACAAACAAACAAAAAAACAACTTAGCCATGTGACCTTGGGCAAGTTACTTAACCCCAATTGCCCTCCAAAAAGAAAAAAAAAAGAATATAAGGCCTGCCTTTCTTTCTGCTTGAATTTGTATTAGCAGTTAGCATAGCACCTGGCATGTAAGAGCTTAATAATAAACATTTCTTCATTTGTGTAGAAGACTAGGAGTTTGATCCATTGCCATAAATTCCTTGTTGCCTGAAGTATAAAAAGTTTAGCCTATTGAAAATCTGGTATGTCAGAGGTTTACAAGAGTTCCTACTTTCTTATGGAACATTTTTTCCTAACCCAGAAATGCTGCCTTTTCAAATGTGAAGGTGGATGGGGGTGGAGCATCTATTTGAATCCACTTTATAAGAGCCCAAATCCATGGGGGGATGTCTACCCCAAGCATGTGAAGATTTCCCCTGGTGGAATGGGCAGATGAGAACAATTTGTTCCAACAGCCATGAAGGCAACTGAAGCAAGTGCTGTGGAGCACTTAGAGCTTGGTCAGGCATCAAAGATTCCAAAGGATAATCTTCTGCATCCTGGGCCATCATTAGACATCTTGACTTTTGTCTTGCCACTGGACTTTGGTGACTCAGGAAGAGAGAATGAGGCTGATAACCTTGTACAATGCTGCCTCAAGACATCACCATGACGGCATTAGTCCTCTTTGAAAAGGAAGGACAAACAACAACAAGAACAAAAAAACAAACAATAAGGTCCATGAGGACAGGCATGATATCTTTTCTGTATTTTATAATTTATCTGAAAGTTGAGACAGTATGCAATGAATAAATGCCTATTTTATTGTTATTATTGCCATTATAGAAATTACTTGATAGATTTGTTTGTTTCTCGAGAGCAAGTGGCTTTTTTTAAAACACATCTGAAATTAATAGTTTAATATGTTGAAATGTTTATCTCAGGAGAAGGATGAATATTTGCCTTTGGCATATAAGCAGACACATTAATGGGTCTCAGAGAGAATAAGCAACTGAAAGAATGATAACCATGACTTTAAGGGGTATTTTGAGCTATAACTAGTATTATGAGACGTGTAAGGTAGCACCTGTGAGCTATAGGTCAATATATCCTTCAGAGGCCACGTGGGATAATCCCAAGAAAAGAAATATTCACACTATTACATTAGGACCCAGTAGTCTTACTTTATCAACCACAAGAGCATTTCTTGAAATGTGAAAGAGGGAATTTTAGTACAGTGAAAAAGAAGTACTCTTCTACACAGCAGGAACTAAATTTATGGGACTTGTTGCCTGAAGAGGCAGAACTGACTAAAAATATAAATACACTTGTGAAGGTCTAAGATAAATTCATAGATTTGGGTTATTCAAGCAATCACATTTCAATATTCATTGCTAACCTTTCTAGGCTGGTAACATGAAAGATAACTATGTCCTACTATAAAAAATATAACTTCCAGAATCTGACATGACCCAAGCCATCTGGGTCTCTGGCATTTCCTAGTGGATGGGGTAGAGGCATCAAACACATGATTCTGTCAGAAAATCAGTCTGAAATGATAGAATGTAGTTGGGAAATGGTAAGAAATAAAGAAGGAACAAACCACAGTGTTCACCAATTCTATACTATCTGTTGACTTTTTAGGGGACATCATTCTGGACTCCTCATTATCTCTAACCACCTCTCTCTGTCTCTGTCTCTCTTATCTGTCTGTCTGTCTGTCTGTCTCTCTCACACGCGCGCTCACACACACACACACACACAGTTCCAAGTTTATGGTAAGGCCTGTCAATTTCAGCTTTGCACCATCTCTTGAATACTCCTCCTGTCCTCTGAAAATGCTGCAACTCTAGTACAGACCCTTATCACCTCATGCCTGGACTATTACAATAACCTGTTAGTAGGTCTGCCTGCCTCAAGTCTCTCCCCACTCCAATGCGTCCTACATTCAACCACTAAAGTGGTTTTCCAAAAGTGCAAGTCTGATCATGTCACCCAGTCCCTACTCAAAAAGCTCCAGTTGTTCCCTATTACCTCCAGGATCAAATACAATATGAACTGTTTGGAATTCAAAGCCCTAAATTAGCCCTTTCCTACCTTCCCAGTCTTGTTACACCTTAATCCCTAACATGTACTCTTCCAGAGAGTAACATTGACCTCCAGGCCTCTTCTCAAACAAGACACTTACCTCTCAGCTGCAGGCATTTTCTCTGGCTGTCCCCCAGACTTTAACCACTCTCCCTCCTCTGCTCCACCTACTGACCTCCCAGACTTCCTTTAAATGACAACTAAAATCCCATTTTTCATTAGAAGCCTCTCCTAATCCTGCAATTCTAGTACCTTCCCTCCATGAATTGTTTCCCATTATATATATATATATGTATATATATATATATATATATATATATATATGTGTATGTACATATATATACATATATATAGAGAGAGAGAGATGATGATGATGATGATGATATTGCTTTGTATTTTGTCTCTCCCGTTAGATTATAAGCACCCTGTAAACCTTTTAATTTTAATCCTCAACTCTTATCAAACGACCTGGAGCTTTAAAAATATTTATTGTTTGATTTATTGATTGAAACTAGATGACACATTGAGGCTTGAATAGGTCTTAATCAGAGTGCAAGTAGCAGAGTGAACTGCTATCCACCATCTGCCTTTAAGCATGTCCTACTAGCTCATAATAAGCATCAGCAGTCACTGATCCAATTATGGACTCGAGATTAGAAACTATGGATCTGAATTATTATAGCATTTTTCACATTCTCAAGAAGTACCAATGATTCTCTGTTCTCTGAGCAAAGAACTATGAGATTTCCGCCACCAACAGAACTCCCTAAAGGACACCTTCCTGAATAATCCCAGCCAGGATCATTTTTGCCACTAGAATAAAAGATGTATCATTCATTCAATAGCTGTGAACCTAATCAAGCCATTGATTTTTTCCTGGGTGGGTTGCTGAGACATTGAATTTCCCACCTCCATGGCTTTGCACTAGCTGTGTCTCATGCCTGGAGTGTATTACTTCATCATCTCTGCCTCTTATCCTTATCTTCCAACAAAGTTCTGCTCAAGAGCTATCTCCTACATGAGGGCTATTCAGATGCCTTCAAACTGCTCCAAATTAGGTATTAAATCAACAGACATTTGACAAACACTTATTAAGTGCCATGAACTGTGCTAAATACTGAGAATTACAAATATCAGCAAAAAGAAAGACAATCCCTGCCCTCAAGGAGTTTATATTCCAATGGGGGAAGACAACACACAAAAGGAAGCTGGAAACAGGGAGGGAAAGAAAAGTATTCAGTAAGGGTGCCAGATAGAGGAGTCCTGAGGATGCCTCCAGGTAAAAAAAGAAGAGTTGACCAATGTACCCCTATTTAAGGTGTCCCTCCTTAAATCCAGTACCTGAGATGAACCATCAAATCAGAGGGAGGGCCTAAAAATGCCATGGATACTTCCAAGGTGGGTATTACAGGACTAGAGTGCTTCTCCTCTTCTGTGAATATTTTGTTGTTGAATCATTTTAGTCCTGTTCCACTCTTCATAAACTAATTTTTGGTTTTCTTGGCAAAGTCTGTCATTTTCTTCTTCAATCCATTTTACAGATGAGAAACTGAGGGAAACAGGGTTAAGTGACATACCTAGGGACACAGCTGTGTGTGAGGGTGGATTTGAATTCAGGTTCTCCTGACTCCAGAGCCAGCACTCTATGTACTATCTACTTTTCCACCTAGGTACCCCTTGAGTATAGTTTCTTTGTATCTTTGCCAAAAAAAAAAAATGGGTCACAAAGAGTCAGACACAACTGAACAACAAAATATATAAAATATATTTAGAGAGAAAAGGGGAAAAAACCAGATGGGGTCACAGGATTAGACACAACTAAACAAAATACACACACACACACACATATTTTATATTTGTACTATCTAATTGGACTATTGTGAGAGAAACTTTTAAAATTTTAAAATTCAGCATAAATTTTTGTCTTTCTCAGTGGGGTTCAGATACTTGGTATAAAGTACACAAATGCATAACTTGAATAAATTTGGAAGGTTTTTACTAGTATTTTCATCTTTTAGTAAAAGATATGTGATACCTCAAGTTATGACCATGTTTATATCTGAGAGGAAGCTAGCAAAGTGCTTTGCCAATAATATATGCACCACTCTGAAATCTTTGAGTCAGTAATTAAGAATCTTATCTACTTCCATCACTTTCAAGTTTTTCAGCAAAGCTAGGGTTTCAGTAACCTTCTTTGAGATAACACACTGTCATTCATTTTGTTAAGTACACATACATTCTGTTTTAATCTCATCCAACTTCACTTTCCATTGTGTTGGATTTCTTACAACCATATGGACCACCTGATATTCTCCACATTTTACTATTTCATTTGTTGTCTCTAGTCTCTGATTTTTTTGCTTCATAATCTTCTGTAATATAAATTTTTGGTTTTGCTAGAATATTTATTTGTTCTTAATACTACTTATGACATATGATATATGAGACTCCTCATATCACCTTAAACTTTTGGTTTTTGCCCTCAAGTGCTGATAGAAAGAGTCTCTAATTTCTGACACATGGTTGGTTTCCAGATTTCTTTCCACATCTTTCCTTTTTTGCTGCCTTTTATTAAGCAATATGGCATTCAAATTTCCAGTTACAAATACCAACCAGATATTGATGTAGTCTTTCAATTATTTTCCACAGATCTTTACCTCTGCCATGATGCCATGCTTAGGGCTACTTAAATGAGATAATAATTGCAAAGGGCCTAGAACTCAGTAAGTAATAGGTAATTGTTAGTGATAGTGATAATGATGATGATGATGATGATGATGATGATGATGATGATGATGATGATGATGATGACGATGACGACTCTAATAGCTCTCCCTTTGCTATTACTGCTCTTAGCATTTCATGACTTGTGCTTATACACATTGCTGTGTGAATGTTCAGAAATGCTTTTTACACTTTCTGCCAAATGCTGGGGAAAACACATTCTTTCATTGCTTTTACAGGAGATACCAAATTCATGCCATCAAAATCAGAAAAAGCTTTTCAGAATTTAAGTCTAAATATGCTCAGCTTTTCAAAATCCTTTGCAATATAGCTCTGCTTTTGTCTGTTTTGTTATTTAGCTTATTTTCTGGATTTGGTATTAAGTGAAGCTTTTCTTTTAAGGACATGAAGTTCTTAAACATTTTTCTCTTCAGAATATTTCATCTTTGATTCCATTTTAAGAGTTAACAAGTTCTTAAATAAAATTTTAAAAATTAGAAAACATTGACCTGTACTATTGTAGTGGCAAGCACCCTAACATCCCCAGGGTAGCTGCCAACACAGGTTCTTAGATCTGCTTTTCTAAAGGAAAGCAACTCAAAATGGGATAACAAACTTATTTTAATCAATCAAACATATATCATTTACCTAGTTCAGTGGAAAAATGTCAGCACCCCAAACTTCAATGTATATAGACAGAACTTACAAGACAGAGAAACAAACATATCAAGCAGACAGGCTTCCAAACTGTCTAACCATTACCTCAATACCAAATCACAGTTACCAGAGAGGGAAGCATCAAAATCTGGGTTTTCAAAGCCAGGGGGCTCTCAACGGCTGCCTAGAGTCTCCTCTGGTCAAATCACACAACATTTCTCAAAGTGAGCCCCAAAGGAAAGCTTCCCATCTGGGCTTATAAAGCCTTCTCCTGGCTCAGAGAATGTAACAATTTTCTTGACCCACTGCCCAATCACAAAGTGCCAAGGTGTGGGTGTTCCTGAAAAACAAGCCTCCCACCACAGGCTCCAAGTGCACTTAACCTAGGGGCAGGGAATATCTTAAAAATTTACATTCTTTTAACAGCTATTCAATAATACATTGCTTTATAACTTAGAGCTGTTGGTACTATTGACAAATGAATGGATAAATGAATGAATGAATGAATGAATGAATGAATGAATTAATGAATGAAATCATTTTGAAGACTTTGCTTAAATGTTTTCAGTTATGTTTTAAATTTTGTTATGATCTGAAGGCATAATGAAAATATTCATGGCTTTAATCAATCTATTTCTTACTTGTGGTTTTCCCATTTTAGTGGTGAAAGCCATCTTCATCTAAGTGTTTTGAAGAGGTGAAATATTGTCATTTGTACTTGTTACAATATAACTTAACATCTTATGATATTGGATTATGGAGTACCACTCACTCAGCTATCATTCCCATCAGATTGACCATCACAATGGTTCTGAGTTTCCAGCCTAAAACACAATGCTGCCTTACCTGCTTCAGAGATTGATAGGGAAAGTTTCCTATCACTAGCTGGGGTACTAACTCAATTAGTGGTCAACTAGCTGGGGTACTAACTCAATTAGTGGTCAACTCAATTAGGGCCAGACTGACAAAACTTTGAGGTTCCTGGGAGGCCTTCACAGTTACTATATTTGTCTCAGAACTCATACTGTTCCTGCTGTATATCTCTTTGACTGAGATTTCCTTATTCTTTTAGCCCCTTCTTGCCCTTGCAATATGCCTATAACATGAAGAGTGGGCTGGACTTTTTAATAATTATCATGTGCTTCTCCTATTTTTCAATAGGGTTCAAATAGAAATGATCCTGAGAAATGTTACTATCTTGATGTTATTCTTTTATATTTAATGATTTATGGACTTTGTGCAGTTACATTTGTAAACTGCTTTTTAGTTGTTAAATAAAATCATTAGGATCTAAATAAAAGCATCATCTTCTGTGGAGAACTGAAAGCATCCTCAATGTAAGACCAATACCAAAAGAAAAATAGTAATATAATATACTTCATTGTATTTCCATGTGATTATAATATCCTTTGCTAAATAGCTATATTTTGAATTTTTTCATTCCATGTAGCTTAGAAATTATGAAAATTTGGAATGGTGGCATCAATTAAAATGTTGGGGTTTTTATTGTTGTTCATTTGTTTTTTTATGGAACAATGCTATGCTCAGGCAATTTAGGATAACAATTTGGTTTGTGATAATGGTCTAATTCCAGTACAATTTATTGGTTTGGTTCTCAAAGATATTATGAGATCTGCACTTGTTGTATGGGGAGTTTTCATCTGTCAGTTCAAGAAAAATAGAAAGATTGGAAGATGGCAGAGTAGAAATAGCACTTCCACTGTGCTCAAGCCCACACCACTTCAAAATTCTGTGAAAGGGGACTCTGAACAACCTCTGGAGCTCCAGCACCTACATAATGACACAGAGAACGTAACCTACTGCTGAGGACAGCCCAGCAGGTGGCAGGAAGCGGCCAGTACAGGGCTCTGGGAGCTGAGTCCAGGACCACATGAGTCAGAGGGTTCAGCCCCAGGGCAGCCAGGTCAGCAGATGGCTGGAGGGACCCCAGAACACCAGCAGCTGTGGCTCCAGAATTACCAACACATAGATGCATAGGACAAAGTGAGATGTTAGTGCTCTATGGACTTTGGGACCAGTATTTGGGAGCACATAAGCTTCTTCCCCTGGGGGCTAGAAGCCGCTGAGGAACCTGGGCACAGCTACCATTTTGCAGCTTCAGATGCAGCTTCAGCTCCTGGCCTGTGGACTGTAGGGGGATCTGTCAATCAGTCTGGGGGGTAATCACACTTGTTTTAACCTCCCTGGATCTGGATTGCATTCTGGGGTGGAGGTCTTGGGGTGTGTGTCCAGATTGCCAGAGTGTGTGGGGGCTTCAGGGAGGGCACCCAACGAATACCCAACGAATACTTCCATCCCAAAAGTTGGGGAAGACCCCAACGTTTGGGATGGAAGCTCCCCTGTCTGGTGGCAGAGTCCTACTGTGGCAACAAGCCCAAAAGTCAAGTGACTAAGTGGCAACATGCCTAGGCAAAGGAAACAAAATAAACAGAAAATTTCAACATTAGACTCCTATTTTGGGGGCAAAGAGGATCGAAGCATGGAACAGGAGGAGGACTGGGAGGTCAAAAATGCTGCACCAAAAGCCCCAAATGAAAATACAAGCAGGTTGCAGGCCATAGAGGACTTTAAGAAGGATTTTAAAAACCAAATAAGAGAAGTGGAGGAAAAATTGGGAAGAGAAATGAAAAGGATGCAGGAAAAGTATGAGATGAGAGTCAACAGCCTGATTGAGGAAAATAACACCTTAAAAAATAGACTAACTCAATTGGCAGAGGAGGCTCAAAAAGGCAATGAGGAGAAGAATGCCTTAAAAAGCCAAATTTACCAGATAGTAAAAGAATCTCAAAAGGTCACTAAGGAGACTCATTCCTTCAGAGTTAGACTGGAGCAAATGGAAGCTAGTGAATTTTTGAGAAATCAAGATGCTGTTAAACAGATCCAAAAAAAGGAAAGAATAGAAGGCAATATGAAATATATTGTGGGAAGAACCACTAACCTGGAAAATAGATCCAGGAGAGATAATTTAAAAATTATTGGACTACCTAAAAGCCATGATCAAAGAAAGAACCTAGATATCACCTTTCAAGAAATTCTCAAGGAAAATTGCCCTGATATTTTAGACCCAGAGGGGGAAATAGAGGTTGAAAGAATCTCCCGATTACCTCCTGAAAAAGATCCCAAAAAGAAAACTCCTAGGAATATTATAGCCAGGTTCCAGAATTTCCAGATCAAGGAGAAAATACTACAAGCGGCCAGGAAGAAACAATTTCAATATTGTGGAAACACAATCAGAATAGCACAGGACCTGGGAGCTTCTATACTGAGGGATCAAAGGGCATGGAATATGATATTCGAGAGGGCAAAAGAGCTGGGATTAAAACCAAGGGTCACCTACCCAGCAAAACTGAGTATCTTCTTTCAGGGGAAAATATGGTCATTCAGTGGAATAGAGGACTTTCAAGCATTCTTGAGGAAAAAACCAGAGTTGAATAGAAAATTTGACATTCAGACACAAGAAGCAAGAGATGCTTGAGAAGGTAATCAGGGAAAAGAAATCAAAAGGAACTTATCAAAGTTGAATTATTTATATTCCTACATGGAAAAACAATAACTGTGTCTGATGAAACCTTTCTCAGTATGAAAATCGTTGAAGAAGGCTGTATGGGCATATGAAAACATATGTGAATGTGTGCATATATGTTTACAGATATACATGGATAAAGGGCACAGGTCAAATTTGGTGGGAGGGGATGATACTTAAAGGGTGAAGTTAAGAGGTGAGAGAGGAATGTGGCAAGAGGAGATGGGGAGAGACAGGGAGAGGGTAAACTATCTCATGTAGAAAAGGCAAGGGGAAGTGGTTGCAGGGGAGGGGAAGAACAGGAAGACAAAAAGGCAAAACCATATTCTCATTGAATTTTGCTCAGGGAGAAAATGACATACATACTAAATGGGATATCTCACCCTGCAGGATAGTAGGGGGAAGGGGGACAAGAGGGGGGATGAAGGAGGGGAGGGCATGCTGGGTGGAGGGGAGGTTGGAGGCACCCACGTTTGAAGAGGGACAGGATCAAAGTAGGGAATGGACCAAGTAGGGGGTGGGATGGGTGGGAGGGAAATATAGCCAGTCTTTTACAATATATCTACTATGGTAATATTTTGCATAGCTATACATGTACAACATATACTGAATTGCCTATCTTCCCAACAAGAGTGGGTGACAAGGGAGGAAGGGAATGGATCTGGAATTCAAAGTTTTAAAATTAAATGTTTCAAATAAAAAAATAGAAAGATTCTAATGTATATAATTCTCACCACCAGGTCATTTTTCTGGGTATTCAGTAAGTGCTAAATTTTTATAGCCTATGGGGAAATGTTATTAATTTCTACATATTCATTGAATAATCTACATTGATCACTGTTAGATACCCTTAAAGGATCTCTGGTGGCAATGACCCAGGCCAGACTTGACATCATAAATCTGTCCATTTCTAAAAATACAGTTTGATTGATATTTTGGGGGCAGTAATCATAAACAGTCTTTTCATTCTAATCTTATATTTAGCCATTTCATAGACTCCATCCAGATAAAAACCACTTTCAGATACTTTCAAAAAATTAAAGGCATATACCTGGTATTTAGCCTTACTATTGCTAAGTGAAGTGATGTCTATTTATTCCATAAGCATTCCTGTCAGTTTTTTTACCTAGATATCATGTGCTCTAAAAATGTCTATCCTTTCTCTTTATTCTTTTTGGCAAAGAAATGTTCATTTTTCTATAGATACCTTAAGGTTATGGGTCTTGTTTGTCATTAACATTGTGATGGATTTTATGAATATACTTTCCTGATCTGTATGGCTCATCACCATTGCCAGCACCAACACTACCACCACCACTGCCACCATCATCATTGTCATCATCATCATCATCATCATCATCATCATCATCATCATCATCGTTTTCAGTATTATTTTATTCTGAATTATCTTGCTCCTGGTATATTATCTATAACAAACTATAATATACTTCAATGCACATATATGTGTGAGTTTAATCTTCAATGATATTTGAATTCATGGGAATGTCTTTTGTATTCTCAATCCATAGGTTACATATGAAGTTTTACCAACTTCATGAAGAAACATTTATTGAGTATTTACTATATGCAGGACACTTTATTAGATACTTTTCAAGTCAGTCAGGAAAATGATTATAGCCATATCTAGCAACTTTGCCTCTTGAGGCTAACTTCACAAAATTTGTTCAAAGTAGACCACATGAAACACACCATCTAAACAAAATTAACTTTTAGAAAAATTCATGTAGTGAAGGAAATACTTCAGGATATTGTCCTATGTTGGGAGAGGGAAGGGCATTGCTCCCAAAGGGTCAGGTCAGTGAGGAAGTTATGAGACTAAGGTACAAATGAACCATTTTCTATTTGATTTCATTTTTTTAGTTTCTATTGTTGTTTTTTATTTGTCTTCCTATCCTTTGTGTTTATAGCATTCATTTTTTAAAGATGCTCCTCTGCCACCTAGGTAGCTATCTCCTATAACAAAAATTTAAAACCGAGAAGAAGAAAAAAGCAGGCCAGAAAACAACTGATTATTTCAACTGTAACTAACAGTGCATGAAATATTCCATACTTATATTCTCTCATTTCAAAGAATGGAGGGAGGCAAGATTTTAGACTCTTTTCCAGTATCATGCATTTACTATTATTATGTAGCATTTCAGTTTCATTTTCTAGTTCTTTCCAATTATATTGTAATAATTGTGAATATTGATTTACTGTTCTGCCCACCTCATGCCACATGGGTTCACTCATGGTCCTCCTAATTTCCTCCGTCCACAATTTCCTATGGCATAGCAATAGTAAATGACATTCAAGAACTACAGTTTATCTGACCACTGGGCATTTTCTACCTTCTTATTTTAAAAGTGTATTCTATCTAATTAAGTGTTAATTTTAGTTGTTTCTATATTGTGTGCTATCATTACCTTCTATATTTTCAGTCCCTTGGTAAAAGTGTTAGGGGACTTAAACTAGTTATATCTCTAAAAAAAAAAAAAAAACATAAGGTTTCAGTTTTAGCTTAAAACTAAACTAAATCTTTTTGTTCCCCCCTGTATGCCATATGACATAGAGACATTATACAGTATGTAGAAAACAGGATCTGGAGTCAGGAAAATTCAAAAATTCAAAATTCAAATTCCTAAGAATCACTTGTGATTCTTACTAGCAGTGTGAACTCGGGCAAATTGCTTGACCTCTCTGATTCTCAAATTACTCATATAGAAAAAGGTAATTTAAAATTTTTTTCTTAATACCTGTCTCAAAGAGCTATGAGGCTATATATATATATATACATATATATATAAATTTTAAATAGATATGTAAAATTTTAATTATCTAAATATTGAAATCCCAATTAATCTGGCACTATCCCCTCAGTAACTACCTTGAAACTATTTGCTGAATGAATGATTTGATGATATTCAGAGTTTTTGAAAAATTTATCTATACAAAGCAGCTTATAGTTGGCTCCCTTCCCTTCTATCCTTCCATTAATGAACCAGAAGATGGAACTAGAATTGAGAAATTTTTTCTGTTCTTCTGACAAATTTCTGATTGGAGCCATTACTGTACACTCTGATTCTATGAACTCTAATAACATTTTAATCAAATGAGTATTTTTCTTTTCACACTATCACTAAATAACTACTGAGAGTCAATGAAGATGTTAAAAAAAGTGTTCTGTCCTACTTTTGACAAGATGCTATCCTCTGGACTAAGATTGTAGATTGCAGCTTTGCCAAGGTCTTTAAGAATGGGCTATGGTATAATTTGAATTACATGGCAATTATGAGACCATAATTTGTCCCACTCAAGACTTTATATGGTAGAAACAATCTATCTGCTCAAATAAACCAGATGTAGTGTGTGTGTGTGTGTGTGTGTGTGTGCATATATGTATGTGTAAGTGCTGGAAGGGATGGTACAATTGGAAAGAAGTCAGGAGTGAGGGTAGAGATTTGTGTTCAAATTCAAGATTTACTACTTACTACTCTCAAGACCTTGGGCAAGTCATTTAAACTTTATGGGCCTCAGTTTTCTCCTTAATGATATGAAGAAGTTGGGTTAGATGACCTATGATCCTATGATGAAAGTCACATCTGTCTTCTTGCTCCTGCCACCCTATCAAAGCATTATGCCCATGAGCAAACTACTAAACCTCTATGGGCTGTTGTTTCTATATCTCTACAGTAAAGGAATAGGACCTGAAGTCACCTGGTTCCTAACCCTGGAGATTTTCAAACAGCATCTGGATAACCATTTGTCAGAGATGTTCATATAAGAATTTGCTTAATTTGTTTCATGTAGGGATGGACTGAATGACTTGGATGATGTCTAGGGACCTTTCTAACTCCAAAATTCTATAAAGTTTAAGGTCCCTACAAGCTTTCTCTCTCTCAGTCTATCTCTGTCTCAGTAACTTTGTCTTTCAGTCCCTCTCTGTCTGCCATTCTCTGTGTATGTCTGACTGTCTCTGATTTATTCATTTTCATATAATACATATAAACATGAGTATATTTATTGCTATGTAAGTTGAAAGACTTGAATTTTCAGTTTAGAATAAAATGAAATGAAAGTCAAACAAATTAATGAATATTTGCTAAAAGGAAATATATGAAAAGGTTTCATTTCTTGATAGGATCTTTAAAAAAGATGCAAATGCTCTCTTTGCTGGATTTTGACTTGAAGATTGTGAGAAATGAAGAACAAAGCTTTTTTTTTCCTTTCTTTTCTGTATAGAAACAACTGAAATGTCTATTGTAACAGGTGGCTCTTTGTGAGAGAAGCACCAAAACAGAAGTAGCAACAGCTGTGAAGGAGGGTTTATCAAGCCACATATTAAAATGAAGCATCATTTGTTTTTATAAAGAGATGTTTATTTTGTGACAATGGATACAATTAATAGCAACATATGCTGTGGGGTACAAAACCACCAGTAATTACCATGGCATTCATTTCAATGCTTTTAAAAAATGTAATAAATTTGCAAAAGTAAAATCAGTTCCAAACTACTACTATCAGATATAAACCAAGTCTGTTTAATGAACCCCAAGCCAAGGTCTTATTTTGGAATATGCTAAAACATGCAAGCTCATCAGACTGAACCTGATCTTATTAATAAAATAATAATGATGGTGATAATGAAGAAATGTACTTTGTATTTCTAATTGAATATTGTAGGCATTGGGAATAGTGATGCTAGGGAGTAAGCAGCAATTATTTAAGCTAAAAACAGCTGTGAAATAACACAATTAAAGTTCTTGTACCTTCATTTACTCTTATGGCAATGTGACTATTCTAAGCAAAATTTAAATGTAAGATAACTGGATTTAAATATGAAAGTTTAAATTTTTGCATAAAAAATCATATGGCATTGAGTTACAAAAGATACATCCCAGCTGGAACAATTGAGCTTCAAAACTTTAACTCTGAAATTCTCAGGCAATGGGACTCAATATAATTAAACTTGAAACCAGGAGCAATCAATCCTTTCTTCAAAAAAGAAGCCATGTCCTAATATAGTCCATGTACATGTTTTCTTTTTCTTTTTTTCTTGTTTGCATCACAAAGCTATAACTTTTCAGCTTTCTCTTGAAAGAGGCTGAAGGACTTTGCTCATCATGGACAATTCTTCCATTCTTGTCCCATAACACCACTACCACCACACACACACACACACACACACACACACACACACACATATATACACATACCCCAAATCATGTCAATATTAGGGAAAAACTCAATGGTTTAAGAGTCCAAGTTCACAAATACTTGGACAAATACTCAAAAGTTCCAGAAATTGTATGAGCTTTCAAATTATCAAACAGAAAAAGTATTATGCCATAGGAAAGACCTGTCATATAACAGAGAGAGGCTTGGACTGAGAGTCCAGAGATCATAATTGTAAGGCACTTAGCACAGTGACTAGCACATAGTAGACACTTAAAAGCTTGTTATCCATTCTAGTCTTGGCTTTGCAACTAAATACTTGTATGACCTTTCTAAGTTTTTTCTTTTTTCAAATTCTGATATTCTTTGGCTGTATGATGCTAAATTATTTAATTTCTTTGAGTCTCAATTTTCCCATCTGTAAAATAGGGGTTACAATTTCTGGTTCTAAAAACTCCTTTATTCTGGAATTTGACAGAGCATTTTGGCCAAGCTGCTTAGTTTTAAACTAGATGCCCTCAAAAAGGAAGTAATAATTTTTATACAATCAGTTATGAGACTCAAGTATGTCCTTATATTTTATGAAAGTGAAACATGCACTGCTTTTGAAGTCTGAGGACTTTGGTTCAAATACCCAGTTTACTTCTTATCATCTAATACTCACCTTGGTCAAGTCCCCCTCTCCAGCTAGTACCCAGTGTCCTAATCTAGAAAATGAACAGTTTAGATTAGATAGCCTCAATGTTCTCTTACAAAAGCAAATCTATGATCCTCTTTTCACCCTAGAAATGATACCTTGTTCCCTTCTACTACAATTAAGATCACAGGGTCATATTGTTATTACTCCTTTTGCTTATGCATAACATGTCCTGTCACTGGCAAATTGCATATCCTGCTTCTCTAGTTCCCATTATACAGAGTATGTCCTGCTAGGAAAATATTCATTGTCCTATAATAGCAAGCACAGAAGTAGTTCTCACCTTGTTTCAGCTATTGAATTAACACCGTTTCAGTTCATGTTTCTTTTGAACCTTGTATCAAATCTGTTAAGAAACAGAACATGTGAACCTCACAACTTGTGAACCCTAGAACTTGTGAACTCCTGGAGAGGAGCTAATGATCATATATAAAGAGAGACTCAGGACTTGAGACAGGAAGAACTGGAAAGAGGACTCTTGTGGTGGGATAAGGAAAGAGGAAGAAGGAGGAAACCTGGGGTATCCTAGGACTCTGTTTGTCTATTCTGTCTGTGTTTTTGTTTGTTTGTGATATTTTGTACAGAAGCCCTGGGACCTTACTAGAAGCCCTGAAAGAGGATTTTCTTGTTGTATGCTCACAGAAGTCCTGGAGAAGGGTTTTGGAGGTCCTGGGACTTTACTGGTGATTTGTGCTAACCTCTTGGAGCTTGTTTGTAGGTCTGTGTTCATTTCTATGTTGATTATTTGTGTTGAGTTCTCAGACCTCCTTCATGGGTCTGAGTTGATTTCACAGACTGATAGTGAATAGGTGATGGTGGTGGTAATGGGTGTGAATATTATTGGGGCTCTGTTAAGCTTTGTCTTCCCAGAAACAGTAACTGTGAAGGACTTGAGATGGACTGGACACCATGAGCCTCAATATGGAATGGTAACAGGACAAAGAACTGGACAAGGATCTGGACAAGGAACTGGGAGCTGCCTGCCTTTGAACCCAGGTGACAGTTGGATCTGGGACCATGTAAGAAGAAACATGGAAGCTGAGAGCCAGCCTCAAGTCAACCTGAAAGAAGACTTTATTTGTATACTTAAGGAGGTTATGATTTACTGTGACCTAGGGGTGGAGAACTTTGACTTTTATACTTTGTGATTGAATAAAGGATTTTGTTATTGACTAAATGAATATACTTTGTTTAAAACTATATGACCATTATGGTGAAAACTATGTGGCCATTTTAGTGATAAGTTGTTGAGTTGTGACATGGTGAATGCTATATTTTGATTTTCTGTGATAAGTTGTAACATTGTGAATGCTGTACCTTGATTTTCTGTAAATGTTTTGCTCTGATTTGTTATTGAGTAGAGAGCTCACTATACAATATAATCAGAACCTTGAAAGCTGTTCACAGCAGCAGTACTCTGGATAGCTGCTCATGCTTGACTTCCTATTACCTTTCTTGATACTCTTATCCTTGTCCAGCTCAGCCTTCACACATACCTTGCCCAGTTCGAATTCTCTCCTGCCTTCCCTTTCTGCTGCATATTCTTGAAACCTTCCTGTACTGTTGATAATTACTCACCCTTCATCCAAAGGCTCTTTTTCTATTACTCCTTTCACCTGAAACTTCTCTTTTTTACTCTGGACTTCCTATCCCTTACCATTCTCTCCAATTCTGGCTATATCTTTTCTCAAGGTAAGTTACTGAAATAAAGTAATATTAATCTGTGTCATCCTTTTTCATACCATTTCTGTTAAGACCCAACTCCTGAAAAGATCATTCCATCTCTAAAGGACATGGCTAAGTAATAAGAGTATTTCTAGGTTGGGTTGGAAAGACTCCACCCAACTGGGAAACCTAATTTCTCTTTAGAATATAAATGGAATCTAGTCTGGGTGAACCTCTGACTCAGGGAGGAAACTCCTGTCCTTGGTTTCCTCAATTAGAGTTTAGGGAAACTCAGCTCATGAAGGAGAAAACTATCTAGAGAGGTCTAGATGGAAATGGTTTCCCCTGCCCAGATGCCTTAAGGCTGCCAAATATCATGATCAAGATGCAGAGCCAAGATGGGAGAGGAAAAGCAATGACTCACCTGAGTTCTCCCCCAAATCCCTGAGAATAACTTTAAATAACATCATAAAACAATTCCTAAAGAAGCAGAACCCACCAAAGGATGGAGAGAAATAATTTTCCAGTCAAAAACAACTTGGAAGGTTAGCAGGAAAGATCTGTCAGATCTGAGTGAGAGTGGAACACATTCTAGTGCTGGCTGCACCAGCACATCCCCAGCCCCAAAAAACCGGGAGCAGCTTTGGGAGCCACTAAATCAGCAGTAGCAGCAGCCGCTTCTGAAGCTCTAAGCACATAGATGGTAAGGGGGCTGAATAATTGCTAAGAAGCAGAATATAGGGGTTTCTTTGCTATCACTGAGGCAGGACACTGTTGCTTGGGTGGCAGTCCCAGAATTAGGAGGAGCATTAGCATAGTGTTAGCTTATAGCAGTAGCAGAGGGGAAACCCTTTTCACAGTCCCAAGGCAGAAAAGAGTGCTTGTGGTCAGTCACTCACAGACCAGAGCACAGGCCAGAAGAGGATTAAATACCCTGCCTTAGATCATACCACCTTGGAAGAATTGAAAACTTACATGTCCCTAGAAGTATCTCTGAAAACACTTGCACGGAACCCCTGAAGCTTGGAGCAGTGTGCCCTCCACACACTCCACACTACCATCAAGATAATAGACTGGGAAAATGAACAAACAACAGAAAAAAATGTTTACTATAGAAAGTTACCGTGGTGATTAGGAAGATAAAAACACACACTCAGAAAAAGATAACAAAGTCAATGTTCTACCTTCCAAAACCTACAAGAAAACTATGACTTTGTCTCAAGTGATGGAAAAATTCAAAAAGGATTTTGAAAATCAAGTAAGAGAGGTAGAAGAAAAATTGGAGAAAGAAAGAGAGTGATGTAAGAAAATCAAGAAAAAAGAATCAACAGCTTGGTAAAGGAAACACAAAAAATTCTGACAAAAACAGGACCTTAAAAATCTATAATAGAATAGACCAAATGGTTTTTAAAAAATACAAAAAGCCATTGAGGAGATGAATGCCTTGAAAAAGTAAATTTGGCCAAATGGAAGATGAGGCACAAAAATTTACTAAAGAAAAAACTCTTTAAAAGTAGAATTGACCAAATGGAAAAAGAGGTAAAAAAGCTCCCTGAAGAAAATCATTCCTTAAAAATGAGAACTGAGCAAATGGAAACTGATGACTTAATGAGAGACCAAGAAGCAATAAAATAAAACCAAAAAAAAAAAAAAAAAGAAAAAATAAGACAATGTGAAATAACTCATTGAAAAAAGAATTGACCTAAAAAATAAATCCAGGAGAGAGAATTTAAAAATTATTGGGCTATCTGAAAGTCACAATCCTATATATCTTCTTTCAAGAAATTATCAGGGAAAACTGCCCTGATATTCTAAAACCAGAAGGTAAAATTCAAATAGAAAGAATTCATGATCACCACCTGAAAAAGATCCCAAAATTAAAACTCCCATGAATATTATAGATAAATTCCAGAGCTCCCAAGTCAAGGAGAAAATATTGCACACAGCCAGAAAAAAATCAAGTATTGTGGCACCACAGTCAGGATAACACAAGATATATCAGCTTCTACATTAAAGGATCAGAGGGCTTGAAATATGATATTCTGGAAGGTAAAGGAGTTAGGATTACAACAAATCACCTATGCAGTGAAACTGAATATAATCTTTCAGGGGGGAAATGGATATTCAGTGAGATAGAAGATATCAAGCATTCTTCATGAAAAGACGAGAGCTGAATAGAAATTTTGACTTTCAAATATAAGATTCAAGAGAAACATAAAAAGGTAAACAAGAAAGGGAAATCATATGGGACTTAATAAGGTTAAACTGTTTATATTCCTACATGGAAAGATAAAACCTGTAACTCATAAAACATTCTTATTATTAGGGCACTTAGGAGTGTATATAGACAGAGGACACAGGTACAAGTTAAATATTAAAGGATAACATCTAAAAAAATTAAAGGGTTAGGAAGAAGAATGGACTGGGAGAAAGGGAAAGAGAGGGACAAAAGGGAGTAAACTACCCCACATAAAAGAGGTAAGAAAAAGCTTTTACAATGAAGGGGGAGAGGAAAGAGGTAAGTGGGAGTGAGTGAACCTTACTCTCATTAGAATTAACTCAAAGAGGGAATAACATACATACTCAATTGGGTATGAAATATCTATCCTACCATACAGCAAAGTAAAAGGAGATGAGAGAAGTGAAGGGGGTGATAGAAGGGAGGGCAGATTCAGGGAAGGTATAGTCAGAAGCAAAGAACTTTTGAGGAGGGACAGGGTAAAAGGAGAGAGAAAATAGAATAAATGGGGGGGGGGCAGGTTGGAGGGAAATACATTTAGCAATTATACCTGTGAAAAGAATTTGAAGAAAATTTCTCTGATAAAGGCCTCATTTCTCAAGCATGTAGAGAAAGGAGACAAATTTATAAAATTAAGATCCATGCTACAATTGATAAATGATCAAAAGATATGAACAGTTTTCAGATGAAGTAATAAAAGCTATCTATAGCCATATGAAAAAATGTTCTAACTCACTGTTGATTGTAAAAATGCAAATTAAAACAATTCTAACTCTTACCTATTAGATTAACTAATAAGACAGAAAAGCAAAATGGCAAATGTTGAAGGAGATATGGGAAAAATGAGACACAACTCCACTGTTGGTGGAGTTGTGAACTGATTCAACCATTCTAGAGGGCAATTTGGAACTATGCCCAAAGGGCTATAACATCATGTATAAGCTATAAATAAAATCATGCATATGCTATAAAAATGAGAATGTATATGATATAAAAATCATGTAAAATCAAACCCATTGACCTAGCAATACCACTACTAGGTCTGTATCCCAAAAGAGATTTTTGTAAGTATCTATATAGGCAAAAATATTTATAGCAGTTCTTTTCTGGCAGCAAAGAATTAGAAATGGAGGGCATGTCCATCAGTTGGAGAATGGCTGAGCAAGTTGTAGTATGTGATTCTGATAGAATACTATTGTGCTATAAGAAAATTGTCTCAGTCAATTGTATGGCTAGAATAACTAAGTCATTCGGGGTCGATCATAATACAATATTGCTGTTATCATGTAAAATACAACCTTCCTTCTCAGTTCAGGAATTCTTCAATTCTCATGATCATTTCTATCATTTCTATTGTACTACAGCAGCCAATAGGAACAAACCTTATTTAGTCTACCCATTACTTCAAACTATCATAACTTCAAGATCATGTACTCTGAATTTTCCATCTCCACTGTAACCTTTTCAAATCAACTATTTTTCTCATTTTCAAGAGATACATAAGAAAATTTATTTAATGGTGTTTTGAGCCATTAATAATTGGTTAATGGTTACAAATATATATTTTCCTCTGTGATAAGCATGTGCATATAAGAAGCATTATAGGACTGTTTTTGCAGCCATTCAAAAATATCCTGATCATAAATTATATAATGTAAATTTTAATTTGGAGTTTTCTTGGACGAACATAATTGTAGTTGTAAACTCTTAATAAGTAAATCTAATAGAATATTGTAAGTAACATATTCTATTACTCTGGGGTAATTTTTTTCGCAGTTGTTTAATGGAGTTTGTGGAACGAGAAACATTGGGAACTTCATCCTACTCCTGGTCTACAACCGACTAATATCAAATTCTTTACTATCTCTGCTCCTAATCTCAAACTACAAAGTTCAAGATAAATTCGTGAAACTTAGCTGATTGATTCAATTCTAAATTTATGCTATTGGATCTCAACTGAACTCTCATCACTGTACAAAAATCCTTTTATTCTTATCTGTTTAATTCTTTATCATGATTCTTCCAATTCAAGTTCCCAATCCCAACCCACTTCTTCTCTCTAAGTGATGATCTTATATAACAATTTATTGAAAAGATTGAAGTTACCCAAGCTAATCAAGTTCCCTCACCTCCATTTCTTCAGAATTCATGGTATCTTGATAACACCATTGACCATCTTTTTAGCTTTAGCTACAGAAAATAACTAACTTAGTATTTATAGCCAGAATTTAATTAAGAAGATGATCAGGTTTCCACTCCTTGCCAAAGCTAATACTACCTTGTGAACTTAATCTCACCCTCCCCTTTTTTTTGAGGGCCATTGGGGTTAAGTAACTTGCCTAAGGCCACACGGCTAGGTTTTTGTGTGTGCATTACATGTCTGAGGCCAGATCTGAACTCAGATCCTTCTGACTCCAGGGCTGATGCTCTATTCACTGTGCCACCTAGCCACCCCAATCCCACCCCCATTTCAATCACAATGCCTTATATTTAACTGATATCTCCCACTGTTTCTCTTCTCTCTATCTCTATCTCTTTGTGACTACCTCTTCTCTAAGGCTCTTTCTGTCACCCCTCGCAACCTCTCTCTTACATACAAACATACACACACACACACACACACACACACACACACACATACACACACACTTCTTGAAGTCTTGGCCTCCAAAGTGGAAAGAAATGTTTCTCTTCTCAAATTATTTTAGAGAACTTAGCCCTTGTTACACTATTACACAGTACCTTGTTTATTTGTATATCTCTATATCATAGATCTCATCGTATCCAAATGTAGGAAATATGTTCTTCAATTAAGTCTTGTCATATAAGAAAAAGAGCAGTAAATATAGTCTCAAGAGACATACCTCTGAAGATGGAGGAGTAGAAACAGCTCATCCAAGCCACTCTGCCCCCACATTCCCCCCAAACGATGTAAAAGGGGACTCTGAACAACTTCTGGAGCCCCAGCACCCACAAAACGAAACAAAGAAGCTAAACTCCCGCTGAGGACAGCCCAGCAGCCCTGCAGGAAGGACCAGCGCAGTGGTCTGGGACCTGGCAGCTTGCAGCACGCAGAGCACAGGAGCTGAGCCGAGCCCAGGTCCACATGAGCCGAGGTTTTAGCCCCAGGGCGGCAGGGCCAGCAGCCAGCTGGAGGAACCCCAGAACACCAGGAGCTGTGGTGACTCCAGAATTATCAACATAGACTTGCCTGGGACAAAGTAAGAGGTTAGTGTCCTATGGACTTTGGGATTGGTATTAGGGAATGCTTTGGCTCCCTCCCCTGGGGGCTAGAAGCCGCTGAGGACAAATGCCATTTTGTAGTTTTCAGAGGCAGCTCCCGCTCCCAGCCTGCAAATTTGTAGGGAGATCCAGCGATCAGTCTTGGGGGGTAATCGCTCTTGCTTTAACCTCCCTGGATCTGGATTGTGATCTAGGGTGGAAGTTGTGGGTGGGTTTACAGCTTGCCAGAAACGGAAGTTGCCCCCCACACGTTCGGGACGAAAATTCCTCTACTGGCCTTAAAGCCATAGTGTGGCAACAAGCCCAAAAGTCAAGTAATTAAGTGGCAACATGCCAAGGCAAAGGAAACAGAAAAATGCAACCCTAGACTCCTATTTTGGGGGCATAGAGCAGGAAAAGGACTGTGAGGTCAGAAGTCCTGCTCCAAAAGCCCCAGGGGAAACCATGAGAGGGTTGCAGGCCATAGAGGACCTTAAGAAGGACTTTAAAAATCAAATAATAGAAGTGGAGGAAAAATTGGAAAGAGAAATGAGAAGGATGCAGGAAAAGTATGAAATGAGGGTCAACAGCCTGACTGAGGAAAACAACACCTTAAAAAATAGACTAACTCAAATGGCAAAGGAGGCCCAAAAGGGCAATGAGGAGAAGAATGCCTTAAAAAGTCGAATTTGCCAGATGGAAAAAGAATCTCAGAAGTTCACTGAGGAGATTCATTCCTTCAGAGTTAGACTGGAGCAAATGGAAGCTAATGACTTTATGAGAAATCAAGATGCTGTTAAGCAGATCCAAACAAATGAAAGATTAGAAGGCAATGTGAAATATCTCATGGGAAAAACCACTGACCTGGAAAATAGATCCAGGAGAGACAATTTAAAAATTATTGGACTACCTGAAAGCCATGATCAAAGAAAGAACCTAGAAATCACCCTTCAAGAAATTCTCAAGGAAAATTGCCCTGATGTTTTAGATCCAGAGGGCAAAATAGAGGTTGAAAGAATCCACAGATCACCTCCTGAAAAAGATCCCAAAAAGAAAACTCCCAGGAATATTATAGCCAGGTTCCAGAATCCCCAGATCAAGGAGAAAATACTACAAGCAGCCAGGAAGAAACAATTTCAATATTGTGGAAACACAATCTGAATAGCCCAGGACCTGGCAGCTTCTACACTGAGGGATCGAAGGGCATGGAATATGATATTCCAGAGGGCAAAAGAACTGGGAATGAACCCAAGGGTCACCTACCCAGCAAAACTGAGTATTTTGTTTCAGGGGAAAATATGGTCATTCAGTGGAATAGAGGACTTTCAAGCATTCTTGAGGAAAACACCAGAATTGAATAGAAAATTTGACACCCAGACACAAGAAGGAAGAGATGCCTGAGAAGGTATCAGGGAAAAGAAATCAAAAGGAACTTATCAAAGTTGAACTATTTACATTCCTATATGGAAAAGCAATAACTGTGACTGATGATATCTTTCTCACTATGAAAATAATGGAAGAAAGGGGTGTGGTCATATGAATACATATGTGAATGTGTGTGTATATGGTTACAGTTATATATGGATAGAGGGCATAGGTTGAATTTGTTGGGAAGGGAGAATACTCAAGGGATGAAATTATGAGGTGAGAGAGGAAAGTGGCAAGAGGAGATGGGGAGAGACAGGGTAGTGTAAACTATCCCATGCAGAAGAAGCAAGGGGAAGTGGTTGCAAAAGAGGGGGAGAATAAGGAAGGCTAAAAAGGCAAAACCACATTCAAACTGAATTTGGTTCAGGGAGAAAATGACATACATAGTAAATGGGATATCTCAACCTGCATCAGGATAGGGGGAAGGGGGATGGGAGGGCATCCTTGGGGTGAGGGGAGGTTGGAAGTACCCACTATAAAAGAGGGACAGGATTATGTAGGGAATGGACCAGGTGGGGGTTGGGATGAGTGGGAGGGAATTATAAGCAGCCTTGTACAATATATCTACTATGATAATGTTTTGCATAGCTAGACATGTACAACATATACTGAATTACTTATCTCCCAAGAGGGAATGGGTGACAAGGGAGGAAGGAAATGGATCTGACATTTGAGGTCGTAACATTAAATGTTTCAATTATATATAAATACTATTATTAATACTCTTTTTCTTGTAATAGGGAGATAAGATGTGCAGGCATTGGGATGCAAAGACTCACCTTCCTCTAATGGAAAAGTCGATGGGGGTATGGGAGAAGGTATGGGAGAGAGCAGATTGGAGGAAGCGATATCTTGTGGGATTACTGTTCTGGGAGGTTGGGTAGGGGAATAATGAGGGGGAAATGATTGTAACTCAAAATCTGGCGGAAATGAATGATGTAAAACAGAAGTTAATATAGCATTTGTTTAAAAAAAAAAAGAGACATACCTCTCAATCCTAGATCTGACAGTAGCTACACAATTTTTGTCAAATGACTTAACTACTCAGTCTCAGTTCCCTCTTCTGTAAAGGGGGAATAATGATTCTTTTACTTCTCATCTTGCAAATCTGTTGTTTTTAAATTACTTTGTACATTTTAAAGTACTATACAAAAATAACTAGTATGGTATATACTAGGAGCTCAATAAATATTCACTGACCTTGATTTTAATATGCAAAAAATTGGGCTAAATTTGGAAACGTCAATGCTCTCCCTTCCATTTCTACAAAAACTGTAGCAGATGATTGCTGGGGGCATAGCATTTTTTGGCCAAGCTTCATTCACCTCCCCAGGGGTTACAGATAAAGAGAAGCTGAGAGAATTTGTCCCTCCAGGTAGCTGGCTTAGACATAAATTAATTGACGCAGATTCCCAGCTTCTCAGTTATGTGTCTGGAACACTGACAAGTTTCTAATCCTTGGCTTCCTGTGGGACACAGTTCATGTCCATAAGAACTGGATGCCCAACATAAATATTTTTTTAATACTTCAAGAAAAGAAAAGGATGTTCATACAAGTCATATCCATAATGTTATAAATCCTAACTTATGAAAATAAACAAGAGGGGGAGTATAGAATTAGTCTTGAAAAGCTATGGAAATTAGCCTCTTTTTTTAATCATGAAAATGACAGTGTCAAAGTTGGGGTATGGTCCATCTGGTACAGTGTTCTATTATCCACCCTGTTCAGTGCTGGGAATTTCAAAATAAAGTATAATGTGCCTTCCAAAGCAGACAACCTGGTGTAACAACATTATTGGGTGATTTGTCTCCCTAAACCAATAGTGCTGTCAGTAGAAAAGTTAATTATAAGATTTTTAACTATTTTTGATGCCAAGTGCTTACCCCCAAACAAATGTAGCCTTCTACTATGATTTCCTCTCAGAAAATCACTGGCACTCAACATTTTTTTTTCCTAAATCATAATAACATTCTAACTCTAATGGATCTAATGTAATCTTACTGATGTGGTATTCCATTCAATAGTGCAGATCGCAGTTCATCTATGCCTAACTGTTCTGTGGGACTCTAGTGAGTCAGTCTATAAAAATTTATTAAGTACCTACCATGTAACAGGCACTTTGAAAATTGCTGGCCCAAGTCTTCACATAAATTCTTCATAAGGAGTATATATCCTAGTAATCTTTACAATTTCCCAGCATTGTGATGATATCATTGCAAAATCCAGGCTGCCTATTAGTTGTTTCTCCATTCTATATTATCTCAGTATGCATATCATCAATTCAAAAACTCTATTCAACATTAGTTTTTTCTCCCAAGTATGAAGCCATTGGTATTTATTTTAACCTGATTTCATATAATCGTAGAATTGAATGGATCATTGCCTGAATAAAAATACTGTTTAAAACATTTCTCAAATTAGGCCACCCAATCCCCACTTGAATATTTTCAGGGATGGAGAAACTCACTACCATATGAATCTCCAGTTAACAAGTTTCTTTATCTTTACCCTTGCCATTCTTTCCCCTGCTTCCAGACACATAGCATCCAACCTCTAGCCCTTGCTCTAAGATCTGTAAAATAAATCAGCACTAACATTTCTTCTAGAAAATGTTAGTCAATAAACTTCCATATTGCTTCACTCACTGTCTTTGTTAATTCTCATGCCAAACCACCCTTCCTTGGCCACTACTCACTTGTTTCACTTAGAATGTAAGTTCCTTAAATGCAATGACTGTGTCACTTTTTCAAAAGTAGTTAGCTTTATACAAACATAACTACAAAAAATGAAGCAGATAATGAAGTTTTAAATTAACTGTTAAAATGAAGCCAAGCCAGGTAATCCTTTTATGAAAATCAAGTAAGTCCCTTGAGTGAATCAGAAAGGAGCTAACACAATAGGATAAAATATTACAGGCTCCAGGTGACATTCAAAAGCCAATTCAGTGTGTACAGAATCACAAAGGAACTTAGTTCCTAATTGGACAAGGAGAAGACTCATAGAACCCTAGAAAATGAAGCTGTAAAAACCAGCTGGTAAAGAGGAAGAACAGACAGAAACAACCACTACAAATAACAGAGTTAGGACATTCAGCCAAGATGGCTGCCTTATGAGAAGAAGGCCACTAAGCTCTTCCACATTTATTCCAGAAAAAAAAAATCTAAGAAAGGAAAAATTTGAAATTCACCAAACTAAGTCAAAAAAAGCCAACGATAAACTAGTAAGTGACTTTATCCTCCCCAGAACTGCACAAAAAGTGAGCCAGAAAACGACAAGAAGCAGAAAAGGACTACTAGAAAAGCTAGTTCCCACTTTTAGGCAAACCAGAGGATAGCCTCCAGCATAAGAGACCAGTCAGAGATGCTTTTAGCCTACAGGTCTCTAACTAGAGGCAATGAAAGTGGAAGTCTACCTCAAAAAGTTACAAGGTAGTGAAAAGATCACAACATAGACATTGGGCAGGATGGGAAGCTGTAGGGATCAAAAGCAGCATTGACAAGTACTGGCATAGCAGAACTCAGAGCATTGTACTACCAGGCCAGGTTTTTAAGATCCTGATCTGAGACATCATACAGAACCCTGAAGAACTAGCACTCTGGACCTTGGAGTTTGACTTCAGTGGTTGATTTCAGTGCAGGAATCAAAATGACCCAGACTGCAAACAAGCAGGACCAACTACCCCACTCAAAAGTAAAACAGAAAGCAGAGACTGGCCCTGACACAAAGCCCCAATTCATGAGAGAAGGTCAATAGAAGCTATAGATCACTACAAAGAACCATAACAAATCCAATGATGTCCAAAATTCCAACCTAGAAAGAGAGTTTAACTTCATAGTAACTACAAGAATCTTTGAAAGCTCAAAAATAAAATTTAAAAAAATGTTGCATAGAATACATGAATTCCTAGAAGAAAGAGTGGAAGAATTTTTAATACAAAATAAAAGTTCTAACAAAAAGATTAAGAAGGAGAATAAACAGCTCATAACAAAAGGTGATATAGTTTACCCAAGAAAGCAAATCCTAGAAAATTAGAATAGATCAAACAGAAATCAATGACTCTATGAGACAACAAGAACTTTTAGAACAAAATCAAAAATTGACAAAAAGAGAAGAAAATGTAAAATAGCAACTGATTTGGAAATTAAGTCAGAGAGAAAGGTTTTCTGAGAAACATTGGACTCCCTAAAATTCATGACTAAAGCAAATGTCTGGATACTAACTTTAAAGAAATATCAAAACTTTCCTGATCTATAAGAGCCAGAAGTCAAAGTAAAAACAGAAGAAAATCTATTGATTCTCTCTTGAAAGAACTGCCTAAAGGAAAAATTCAAAAAAGATGAAGCCCAAATCGAGAATTTCCACATAAAAGAAAAATCTGCAAGTAATCAGAAAGAAGCACTGCAAGTAACAACAAAATCACAGTCAAGTTATATATGATCTGCCAGCTTCTACTATAAATGAAAGGTTATATCCAAATACAGTGTTATAAAAGGCAAAATATATAATATTATAACAAAGAATAATTTACATTAAAAGTTGTCTTATCCTATGAGAGAGAGAAACCAAAAGGATCTTAAATGTAATAGAATTCTTTAAAGTAGTCCCAATGAAAAAAATGAAAACTGAGAAAGAACTCAAAAATGCAAACAAGAGAAAGTAGAAACAACTTTATTTGAGAAATTGGTGGACTCTGTATGATAATGGAAGACTAAATTTCTAATTAAGGAGAGAAATAAGTGTCCCTTCAGACATTGCAAAAGTATTAAGAGAGTTTATAAGAAAAAAAGAAAGAAAAAGAAAAACAGAAGACCTGGGAATACATTGGTACTATTCTGAAGGTTTTAAAAGGGGAAAGGAAAGGGAGGGTAGAAGGAATAAACTAATGTAGAAAGGAGGATGGGAATGAAAATAAAATTTTCTTATATTAAAAATAATATTATCTTATATTAAATATAATATTAATATTAATAATACTAAATCTAAAACGTGGAGGAAGGGGTCAGAGGAGTAGACTTTCTACACTTCAGGGCTAGGTTTATTATTTTGTTTATTGTCTAGACTTAAGAAAGTGATAGTTAAAATATTAATAATATAAATTAAAATAAAAAGTGTATCATGCATTTTTTTTAGTTATTAGACATTTATTGGCACACCTCTGGGAAGAGATCTCAGATGTTTGGCTGATAGGTTACCATTGTTAACTCAGGCAAGAAAACTTTTCCCAGCCAAATCAACTTGCAATGTGATCAATGCTATCTTTGAATACCCTTCTCTTCTTATTCTTAAGTAAATCTCGTTTGTTAATCCAAAGAGAAAAATGGAAAATCTCATAAATATCAAGGGGTGGGTGCCATGGGCTGTTCAGTGTCCAGCACTTAGCATGATCCGGAGATGTGAATAAGAAACGACCAGACCATGTGGGTAGCTCAAGGAAGAACCATGAACTCCATTTATTGATACTCAGGGAAAGGTTTTTATAGAGCAAAGAGACAAAGGAAGGGAAGGAAGAGGAATCATTATCTTAGTCTGTTGTATCCTAGAAGTAGCATGGTAATAAGGCCTATTGTTTCCTAGGTGCCATAGAGTCTTGGGCAGTTATCTCTTATCTCAGTCAGTTACATCTGAAAGGATGCTCTTGAGAGCTGGCCTCAAAGCCTAATGGCCAAGGCCTCATCATCAAGAACATCTGCTTAAGAACCGACTTCCTGCAAATGTTTTGGACAACTAAAGTTTTGGGGCAGAGCCTCTTAGCCTCAGAACTCAAATACCATCCTTATAAGTGTAACCCATATCTAAAGAACTCCTGAGCTGACTTAGTGAAAAGTCGCATCTCGAAGAGGTCTTTGTTGTTCAGGTCCACTGATATCAGGGTGAATATCTGAAGTCCTGGCTCAGGCCTCTTTGGCTCACCACAGGTGGGGGGTGGGGGCACACATTAGCAAAGAGAATTCAATGGTTCTATGAAATAGCAAGAAATATTAATCCAAAGAATGGAGGTGGGGAAGAAATGTTGGTTTTCTATTAAAACAGATTTTATGGCTAGCTTTTTTTTTATTTATATATCAGCTACAAGTTCCACTTTGTCCATACTCCTCCTCCTCCTCTCTCCCAGAGAACTATTCTTCACAATAAAGATATTTTTACAAAAAGAATAGGAAGAAAAATCATCAAAACCAATCAATACATTAAAAAAATCTGAAATCTTATAGTTTTCCTCATCTGGGGACATTCTCCTTTTTTTCCCAAAGGGTGGAGTGTCTGTGTGTGTGTGTGTGTGTGTGTGTGTGTGTGTGTGTGCATACATGTGCCCCTTGGGATGGGGTATCAAACATATTATTTGGAATTTATCTTAGTTATTATACTTTTGTAAAATTCAACTTCACTCTTCAGTACTTCCTATAAATCTATCTATGCTTCATTATGTTTATTGCTTCTTAAAGCATAGTAATATTCCATTATATTCACATAATAAGTTTGCTTAGGCATTCTTCAATTGATGGTCACCTGCAGTACACATTTTGGTGTATATAGAGCCTTTATTTTTGTCGCTGACTGCCTTGGGGTAAGTACTAGCAATGGACTCTGGAAGAAAAGGAAGAGAAGGAAGGTGAATGGAGAGGAGGGTAGAGAGCAAGGAAACGGTCAAGAAAATGTGTCCAAAGGTTAAAAACAAAAGGTAGACAGGTGGAGAAAGGGACACAGATCAAAAGAGTTTTCATTACGTTGGGCATTTTTCTAATTCACTTGGTTGTATTTTCTTAAAGGGCATTCTCTTTGTTTTGTACATATTTATTTTATTGATTTTTTTCATAGTCATTAAGAGTATATAATGAATATTGAGTGCTAAGACCTGGAGAAAGAAAGAGAAAGACAAGTAAAATGCAGCACCAGCCCTCAAAGTGCTTATGTTCTAGGACTGAAGATAAAGCATGCACAAATAACTATAATACAAATTAAAGTCATCAGATTGCACAAATCTCTTTAAATGATTTGGTTAAAAGTGAAATAAACAGAGCAACTCATGTCCTCAGTAAGTATTTGAAATCTGTATTTGCACTGATAAGCTGCACAACCAATAATTAACCAGGTTTTAAAATCATGTGACTTTTAAGAGTGAACAAAAGGATTCTTATGTCATTTGTATATCTGTTCACTTTTGTCAAGACTTTTCAATGAAAGAAAAATTGTCAAAGCTTTGCCTGAAAGAAAGGGAGTGAGGTGGGAGGAAGAGGAAATTGAAATGTTTCACATTAATCCAACTTCATAAACAAATAATCAGTCCTTAGCTAATACTGTAAAGTATTATGTTCCTTATAATCTTAAGAGACCATGAGCAGTTTTGATATTTTTTAATTAGAAAAGAGGAGAAAATATAATTTGTTGTTCAAAGATTCAGCTAATTGGAAAGCTCATTTTTAATCTCGATGGATAAACTACAGTATTTATAAAAATAACAAAGTGGTTCTTTTAGTTATAGGTGCCTATGCAAATGCATATTCTTTTATGCTCCCTTGAATCACCTCATGTGAGTGGTGACACAAAGAGAAAAAAGTAATTATTAAACTTTTATTAAGGAGGATGGGGACAGGTTATATTTTCAATAGGAAGCTTAATGGTGTTTAAACCAAACAATTCCTATACCTCAATGACAAATCTACAGACTAATGGGATTAAAAGAAGTATAAATTTGGAACCAGCAGCAAATTAATTGTGTGTTGCTCCTACTTCAAATGAATAGTATTTTAGATATCAGCACACTCAATCCTGAAGGATTAATACTCCACTAAATTTCTCTGCATTGCCTCATTGACTTATGAAGGTGACTCTGGGTTCTCAAAGGTTCTGCCTGCAGAATTCAAATTCTATCAAGTTTATATGTATGACTTTCCAAGGTGAAAAGGCTTTCAGTAGAAGACCAGTGATGAGCTATTAATCAATCAATGAATCAATAATATTTCTTAAGTTCCTTCTGCTAAATAATGCCTTTCCTAATCCCCATATAGTTAGTGCCCCCTCAGAAATTACTATGTATTTATTTTCTATATATGTTATAGTATCTTGTGTTTATACGTAGTTTCACTAAGTAGGATATAAGCTTCTTAAGGAAAAAGATTAATTCATTTTTGTCTTCAAATCCTCAGTACTTAGTACAGAGCCTGGCATATAAGAGATGACTAAGAAATACTTATCCCATGAGGTTGGAACTTATTTTGTTTGCATTATAAAGTCAGAGAACTCTATTTAATATTACAGTAGGAATTCAGACATTTACTATGTTGGGCCTCTGTTGCCTCACCTGTAAAATGAGCTGGAAAAGGAAATAGCAAACCACTTCAGTATCGTTGCCAAGATGACCCCAAATGGGGTCACAGTCAGACAAGACTAAAATGACTAAACAAACTGATATGTAGAATTTGGTTGGGACTAGACATAATTCATCTAAGCAAAAATCCATGAGGTCTGGAGATATATCTAAGCACCTCTCCGTTATATGATAGAATAACTAACAAAAAAATTATTGGAGTTGGTAGGAAGCTTAGAAATCACCTATTTCAACCCTTTACTGAATGCATGAATGCCATGTACAGCAATATCCCTCACATTCCATTGAGCACCAGAAGATGAAAGGACCAGGCTATCCCTCCTGCTTCAGCTACCCCCTCTATTTTATCCAGACCTCCCTCCCCACCCCAACCTTCCTGTCAATACCTCTTTCTCCTTTTCTCCTCTCAGCTGGCCACTGACTCCCCCATGCCCACATATATGGGAAGGAGCCCCAGGCACCCATTTGACTCTGACTTCTGAATTCATTCCCCTTTTCCCAATGATCAAGGATCTATGTAGTTGCGTGTGAATTCTCACAGTGCTTGCATAAGCGAGGAGTCATCAATGACAATCTTTTAAGTAAGAAGGAAGATCACTGGGACTGACTCTATGTCTTGAACCTAAAGTTGACTGTGTCGAACGATCTACTCTGTCACCACACATTACAGTCCACTCGTTTTTGCTATCTGCTCTTTTCACTATGAACTCCAGATCCCCAAGCATTGGCACTGCACATTAAAGACCACCAAAACTCTTCACTATCTTTGCCATTGAACTCTCCTATTTGCATTGGCTACCCCAATTAGAACATAAATTACTTGAGATCAGGGATTACCTCACTTTTCTCTCTGTATTGCTTAACCCAATGCTTGGTGCATAGTACACATTTAATTTTTACTTTTCTTTCAAGTAGTTGGTCATCCAGCTTTTGAACATATAACTTAGGGAACGGGAATTAATTTCCACACAAAGCAATCCATTTCACTTTCAGAAAATTTAATTATTAAGAAATCCTTCCTTATATTAGCCAATTCTACCTCCCTGTGACTTCGTATATTAGTCCTATTTCTGCCTTATGGAAGAAGGAATAATGTTTGAATCCCATGTCAACATTTCAGGAGCAATGGTCACAAGTTGGAATACATTTAGAAGAGCAACACAAATGTTGAAAGCACTCAGAAGTAAGTTATCAGAATATTAATTGAAAGAACTGGGTGTATTTAATTGAAGAAAGAGAAAGGATAAAAAGTCCTTAGTTATATTAAAATATTTTAAGAATTATGTGGATTTTAGTTCTATATAGGAAATAGCTTCTTCACATTTTGAACTGTTTAAACATAAATGAGATACTACAAGAAGTAGGTAGACCCCCAAGCTGAGGCTGAATTAGTGCTTTTCAGGAATGGAGCAGTAAAGCACCAGGCTTTAGGCTATTGCCAGACTACATGATCTTTGAGGTTCCTTACATATGTAATTTTGTGACTTCAGAACAAGCCTTTTCTTGGAGTTCAAACCCCCAATCTAGAGCAGAATTTTTAGAGCATAACAAAATTGTCACTTCTTAGATGACTTCTAAATCTCCATCTCAAGTACCATACATATCATGATTGAAATGTTTCCTGAATAATTCCTTCTGTGATTTCAATCTCAGTATATTTAAAATTGAACCTATCTTCCCTTAAAAGCAAGCTTTCCCATATTCCTCCTTAGATCATAGGTCTAGAACTGAAAGGGACCTCAGAAGGCCATCTAGTCCAGCCTCTTTAATTTACAAATGAGGAAACTGAGGCAAGTGCTTTAGATATCCCTATTTCTACCAATGATATTCATCATACTCTCTTCAATATAAGCTTAGAAGTTTTATTTTGTCTTTGATTTCTTCCTCCCTTGTTCTCCATGTCTAATCAGCAATCAACTATTATTGCTGATTCTCTCTTCATTGCTATTGTGACTCTTTCTTTTTAATGTTTCTGCCTTCCTTATAATCTAAGGAATTATTACTATTAAATGATTATAAGAGTCTCTCAATTCTTCTTCTCACCTGAATCATCACTACATTAACCTCAAGACAAATGCCCATTTAACAGCATTATTTTACTCTTTACTGATTCTGGGACCCAAGTAAGTCATTTGCCTCTCTCAGTTTCTTTCACTTTCCTCCTCTGCAATATGCAGACAATATTTTTGCACTGTTCAAATTTATAGCATTAATGTACATCAGAGCTTTTGTGATCTTAAAATGCTATTTACATGCTTGAAGATTATGATAGTAAAGCATTAGTCTTAGCAGGAATTACCAAAATTAAAAGTTTTCAAAATGGTCTGAAGGACAGTCTGATTCTACTGAGGATGAACCAATCTAAGTGTGCAAGGGTTCAACATGAGTAAATTGACTTCTACTGAGTAATTTCTCAGTGGTACTGACATCATCATCATCATCAATTATTACTTTTGTTTTTATGCCAACTTCTTTCCCCAAACTTGCATGTGCATACACATACACATACAAAACACACAGAGAGAATTATCCAGAAATCTTAGTTCAGTTTTAAATTTTAGTAGCTTAAAGACTTTTGGATGACTTTGTACATAAATCTTGCTGTTGTTTTCATTTTCCTCCAAATCAAATAGGTTAAACCATTTTTGTCATAGACCCCTTTGGAAATCTGGTGAAATATCACTTCTCAGAATATTTTTGAATGCATAAAATAACATATATAGAATTATAAGAAAACTATGTAAGTTATGAAAATATTAAATAGCCAAGTTCATGGAACCTAGATTCAGAACTCCTATAAATGAGCCTTAGGGCTTGCATTCCACACCACATCACCTCTTTTCTTCTTGCATTAAATGCACCAATCGTATCCAGGTTCTTCCTGTCTTTTTAGGTCCAGCTAACTACTCCCTAAATCTCCTCTCCCTAACAATGATAACTTCCCATTCTTGATTTCTATAGCATCAGTTTACCTGTGTATCACTCATTTGCTACATAATATAACCAGGAATTCATTGTAACATCCTTTTATATAAAGGCCTGCCTCCTCAATTAAAGTACAGGGAAGCTTGGTTGTGGCATCCACATATCTGTATTTACAGTGATTTGCATACCAAAAATGATTAGTGTCTGCTGATGATGAAGAAGAAAGGGAAAGGATGGCAACATATAGTGACATTTTAAAACTAACTTGTTCTATATTACAAAGCAATTGAAGGAGGGATAACTTGAAGCAGAAACATTGCAGTACATTGCTACACTTATAAAAAGAATCTAGACTTCCTCCTGTCACATCAGAAGCAGGAAACTTGTTTTTAAAGGTCTTTCTATGAAGGCTATATCCTCTAAAAACAAGAAAATGAGTATATTTCTAGCAGAAGAAAATTCCCTGGAGCTTCAAAGATGGGATATGTCAAAAGTAATATTTATATTACTGCAACATTTCCTCTACAAAAATTCAGGGCTCACTAACCAGTTCTTGATTCTCTGTCCCTGTTTTTCTTTTTCTTTACTATGTCGTTAAAAGCCCTGAAACAATCATGAGAATATTTTCCATTAGTCCATCAGGGATACTATCTTTTTTTTTTGCACTAGTCAATATCAAATGAATTATAAGTTATATAATTGTATTGTACTTGTAAATTTATAAAAAATTCAAAGAGAAACTTGATTGTTGGAAGAACTTTGAATAATAAAGTAAGAATAGGATTATAGAAGAGGAGGAGTGAGGAATCCTGGCCCAGGGAGAAACTACCCTGGTAACCTTGGTAAAATCTTTGCATCTCAATTTCTCCTGTAAATTGACAGGATTGAACCACAATGTTTCTAAAACCACTTCTGGTTCATAAACATCCTTATGTGTTGCCAATGTATAGGTCCCATGGGTTATATCATGATTCAGGCAAAGTCCATGACAGGTTAGAGGCAATGTAGCAAATATAATAGTGTGCTGGATTTGGAGTCTGGAAGACCTGAGTTGAAATTCCATTTTTGTGTGGTACTTTCTGCATGATCTAGGACAAGTCATTTAACTTTTATCTGCCTTAGGACCTATAGTTAGGTCTCGATGAATGTAAATAATGAATCCCTTGAAGAAGTCCCATTATTCTTAAAAAAAAAAAACCCACTGAATATTTCCATTGGCCTAGAACCAATTATCACATTTTACATAACTGTAATTTTGAATAAGGCAGTTAGATGGTACAGTGGATAGAGCTCCAGGACAAGAGTTGGGAGGACAAAAGTTCAAATCTGGCCTCAGACTCCTAGTTGTTTGATCCTGAGCAAGTGACTTAACATTGTTTGCCTCGGTTTCCTCATCTGTAAGATGAGCTGGAGAAGGAAATGGCAAGGCACTCTAGTATCTTTGCCAAGCAAACATCAAAAGGGGTCATGAAACGTTAGACATGACTGAAAATGACTTAACAAGAACAAACAAAAAACCTTGATAATGTGAATATTTTCATAGGACTGAAACCAGATACCAATTTTTAATATAATCATAACTTTGAATAGTGTGAATTCCATATGACCACTTTACAGTATTCATCATTTAAACTAAACTGAACCTAACTGCATCTAGTAATTTATAGCTGAAGAAGTAGAGGGAATTCCTTTACCAGGAGTTTCCCACACTGAGGAAATCACTGATATTTGATTTATTCTTCAGAGAAAAGTAAAGCATTACTCGTCCAAATAATATGGATACTACTTCTCAGTTGAGAAAAATGAAGACGGCTATGACCCTTGCTTTCAGTCTGATTTATTAGAACTGGAAATCCCCCAACTCACAGTGCTATCAGGAAAATCAATTTTTCCCTCTGTGGAAGTTTTTAATAGTGCATTGTTTTTCTCCTCTGGATTGGAGAAAGGCATCTATAACATCTTTGTGCTAATAATATTGAACTACAATAAATGTTCTTCCTTCAAAGGTAATGTTTTCCAGTTTTTTCCAGGTTTCCAAAGTACACCAATTATATAGTAATGATTTCCTCACAAGTATAAGTGCTTTCCTTGACTTTCTGCTTTTCCAACTATTTTTTATTTTTTTTGGAATTTCAAAATTTATTGTAATTTGCCACTCTTTCCCTCTCCTCTGCCCTACCAACCAACAAGTCTCTGTTTTTAGTCTTGGCAAAAATTTTCATTTATTATTTATAATGAACTAGGTAACAATATTCACCACTACTATATTCCCACCCCCACCTCTGACTTTCCATTAAAATTTTAGCAAACACAATAAGGACCCAGGAAGGAGAACAAGGTAGGTGATGTAAGAAATCATTTATTATACTTTCTAATTCCTCAAAGAACTTATTTTCAATTTCTTCCCCAACACTGTGCATACATAATTGCCCTGTACATACATAATTGTCACTTTAGATATCCAAAGCAGATTCAGAGAAAACTAGTATCATCCATAAATTGTAATTCAGATAACACAAAGGCAAAGTACACATAAAAAAAAAAAAGTTTAATCTTATGATTAATGAATGGGAGAAACAGGTGATAAATAAGTTAGAAAATTTCAAAGCAAACATGACCTACCTTCCAGACTTGTAATGGAAAGGGATACCCACATGTGGATCTCTATCATATGTAGAACTGAAGGAACTAGGAATTCCTAATTTATAAAGAATTAGGAAAAGCAAATTGAGAGTGCAAATATTGCGCAAATAGGACAAGAGCTTTTCTTTATCTTTTCTTTTATCACAACAGCATGCAACTAAGGTAACTCAAAAGATATAAAACGCTCAGGAATTTTTAAAAGGGAAACAAATAATTATTGTCATCTTGATTTCCTGGGTGTGGGAAACTCCTGGTACTTCATGAATGCAAATAATGAAGTGATCCCATTATTCTAAAACAAACAAACAAACAAACAAACAAAAAAACACTGAATATTCCCATTGGCCTAGAACCAATTATCACATTTTACATAGCTGTAATTTTGAATAGGGCAGTTAGGTGGGAAAGTGGATAGAGCTCCAGTGCAGGAGTCAGGAAAACAAAAGTTCAAATCTTGCCTCTACTTCTACTATAAATTACTAGATGCAGTTAGATTCAGGTTAGTCCAAATGATGAATACTGTGAGGTGGACATAAAGAATTCACACTTATCAAAGTTATGATTATGTAAAAATATGATATTTGGCTTCAGTTCTGTGAAAATATTCATATTTTCAAAGTTTTTTGTTTGTTCTTCTTTAGTCATTTTCAGTCATGTCTAACTCTTTATGATCCCTTTTGAGGTTTTCTTGGCAAAGATACTAGAGTGGTTTGTCATTTCCTTCTCCAGCTCATTTTCCAGATGAGGAAACTGAGTCAAAGAGTCACACCCTACCACAATCCATCAGTAAACATTTGTTTAAGCACCTATAATGTTCTAAGCATTGTTCCAAGTGCCAGAGCTACAAATTCAAAAGAGACAATCCCTACTTACATGGAGATTGCAATCTAAAAATATTAGACAATAGGAAGCTGAAAATCAAAGTGGAGGAGGAGAGGAAGGTATCATATTAGGAGGCAAGGTGGCAAAGTAAGAGAAGTTGCAAATTACTGCAGACAGGTGAGGAATGAAATATTCTGGTCTGAGCTCTCTCCTTCAGTGAAGATTTTGGACTTCAAGGTCCCACCCCTGAACCAGAAAGACAGAGGCTAATGATAAGGTACTGTACCGAGGAAAAGGGGATCTTTGAAGATAATGACATTTTCCCAATAATGAGCTTCCTTGGGCACAGTGAACAAGTCATAAGAGAACCAAAGTAGTGATACAAATTTAACAATTCTCAAAAATTATCCATGTCCAAGATCACAAAATCAACCATATATTAAATCATAAACATATTTCAAATATAACTTGTTTAGTAAAATGAATAAATTAATTAAAAACAAGACAAAATAAATGTCCTTTTGGACATTACATATACATATATGCATACACATGGTATTATTTATAAATTTGTGATCTATATTTTATACACACATAAATTTTTATAAATTTAACTTACTTCTTTCATTTTGCATCACTCTGTATAAACCTTTCCAAATTTCTGCATGATTTGTGATTATTATAAAAGGTACCCAAAAGTCAGTGGGATTCAAGTTTTCAAAAGTTTAAAACTACACTAAGATTTTGAGAATATTTTGTATTTATGATTACTTATAGCAAAATAATATTCCATTATTTTAATTTACAACATAGACTGATCATTTACACACAATAATTTCATTTCAAATAATCTTGTTGAATATTTTATTACAATAAATATTTTTCTATATATGATATTCATAGAATTTAGAGTCCTTAGTTGGGTCATGGAGAAATGAAATGTAAAATGATTTGTAATTCTTACTCTGTAATTTGATGTTACTTTTCCATGAGATTGTACCACTTAGTAGCACCACAATACAATATAATGAACTTCACTTTTCACAACCCTGCGAGCATAAAATTTTTATCATTTTAAATTATCTATATCAATTTTCATTCACAAAAAGTAATATCTAAGCAAAATTTTATTTGTGTCTCTATTTTAAAGAATTTCCACACTTTCTCATATAATTGTTGATATTTCATTCTTCTTTCAAAAATATATTTTCATATATTTTGGCAATTTATATTGTAAAGTATAGTTTACTTTTATAAATCTTGGTTCCCTTATAGACAGTGAACATCAAGCTTTAATCGAAGTTACCAAACAGAAACACACACACACACAAACAGACATTCTCATTCTTTTGTTTTTCTTTCTTATACTGGCTATATTATTTTTTATTTTACAAATGCCTTCTTATATACCATCTTATATACTGAAATCCATCCATTATTTTTTATTTTACAAATGCCTTCTTATATACTGAAATACTGTCACATAACATCTTCCATTTGTTGAATACCCTAAATATACAAGCTCTCCACAACAACAATAGTTATAATATTCTATTATTCCATTATAGTTTTATTATCCACAGAACCTGGCTTCCAGATCTATGACTCAGTACATGTATGAATTATGGCAAGTTACTTCAATTTTTTAGTCCTCAATTTCTTCATTTGTAAAGAAGTGATTTGACTATATAATCTTTAATGTCCTTTTCAGGTGTATATCCTAAAAGCTCTTGTAATTCTGAATATTATTAATTTATATATCTGATCCTATTTTTCTCATAGTTATCGAATTTTCTAAACAATTTTGATTTAAAATAAACTTTCTTCATTGCCACATATCCTTAAATTTCTCAAAAAGGAATTAATTATGTGACTGGCTGTGGTTCTGAATTTTCTGTTCTGTTCCATTGAACTATTTTTTTTTTCCTACCACAGAGCTTGATTCAAAATTGCCTAAGAGTATAATTTAGGATTTGGCAGGCCAAGTTCTCTTTCTTCCTTGTAATTTTTCAGATTTCACTTAGAATTCTTAATCCATATAAAGTATTTTTTTTAATTTTCATCTAATTCTGAAAGGGATCCCAGAGATGTATTAAACGGTATTGAAATAAATCTATAGATTGTTTTAGGTAATATTGCCATATTTATTACAGAGGCTTGGACTATTCATGCAAATTAACATGCAATTTTTATTGTATTTGTGTTTAAATATTTTATACTTACATTAATAAAAATGACATGTATGGCTTGGTAATTTAATATCCAGATACTTAATATATTTTGTTATCACAACAAATGGCATCCCTTTTCCATCAATTTTTTCTTTTGTTGTTATTTTGCTGAGCCATTTTCTTTCATTTTTTTATATACATTTGAAACATTTAATGTTAAAACTTTGAATTTCAGATCCATTCCCATCGTCCCTTGTCACCCACTCCCTCTGGGAAGATAAGCAATTCAGTATGTGTTGTACATGTATAGCTATGCAAAACATTACCATAGTAGATATATTGTAAAGACTGCTTATATTTCCCTCCCACACATCCCACCACCACCTGGTCCATTCCCTACTTTGATTCTGTCCCTCTTCAAAACTGGGTACTTCAAGCCTCCCCTCCCCTAGAATGCCCTCCCCTCCATCATCCCCCATCTCATCCCCCTTCCCCTTACTCTCCTGCAGGGTGAGATATCCCATTTAGTATGTATGTGATTCTCTCCCTGAGCCAACTTCAATGAGAATATGCTTTTGCCTTTTTGCCTTCCTGTTCATCGCCTCCCCTGCAACTACTTCCGCTTGCCTCTTCTACATGAAATAGTATACCCTACCCTGTCTCTCCCCATCTCCTCTTGCCATTTTCCTCTCTCACCTCTTAACTTCACCCCTCAAGTATCATCCCTTCCTACCAAATTCAACTCATGCCCTCTATCCATTTTATATACCCGTAAACATATATACACACATTCACATATGTATTCATAAGCCCATATACCCTTCTTCAATTATTTTCATAATGAGGAAGGTTTCATCAGACACAGTTATGGTTTTTCCATGTAGGAATATAAATAATTCAACTTTGATAAGTTCCTTTTGATTTCTTTTCCCTGATGACCTTCTCAAGCATCTCTTGCTTCTTGTGTCTGAATGTCAAATTTTTTATTCTGCTCTGGTTTTTTCCTCAAGAATGCTTGAAAGTCCTCTATTCCACTGAATGACCATATTTTCCCCTGAAAAAAGATACTCAGTTTTGCTGTGTAGGTGATTCTTGGTTTTAATCCCAGCTCTTTTGCCCTCTGGAATATCATATTCCATGACCTTTGATCCCTCAGTGTAGAAGCTGCCAGGTCCTGTGCTATTCTGATTGTGTTTCCACAATATTGAAATTGTTTCTTCCTGGCTGCTTGTAGTATTTTCTCCTTGATCTGGGGATTCTGGAACCTGGCTATAATATTCCTGGGAGTTTTCTTTTGGAGATCTTTTTTAGGAGGTGATCAATGGATTCTTTCAACCTCTATTTCCCCCTCTGGGTCTAAATCATCAGGGCAATTTTCCTTGAGAATTTCTTGAAGGATGACTTCTAGGTTGTTTCTTTGATCATGGCTTTCAGGTAGCCCAATAATTTTTAAATTATCTCTCCTGGATCTATTTTCCAGGTTAGTGGTTTTTCCCATGAGATATTTCACGTTGCCTTCTATTCTTTCATTTGTTTGGATCTGTTTAACAGCATCTTGATTTCTCATAAAGTCATTAGCTTCCATTTGCTCCAGTCTAACTCTGAAGGAATGAATCTCCTCAGTGAGCTTTTGAGATTCTTTTTCCATCTGGCAAATTCAGCTTTTTAAGGCATTCTTCTCCTCATTGCCCTTTCTGAGCCTCTTTTGCCATTTGAGTTATTCTATTTTTAAGGTGTTATTTTCCTCAGTCAGGCTGTTGACTCTCATTTCATACTTTACTTGCATCTTTCTCATTTCTCTTCCCAATTTTTCCCCCACTTCTCTTATCTGCTTTTTAAGGTCCTCTATGGCCTGTAGCCAGCTTGTATTTTCATTTGGGGTTTTTGGTGCAGGAGTTCTGACCTCACAGTCTTCCTCCTATTCCATGCTTTGATCCTGTTTGCCCCCCAAATAGGAGTCTAATTTTGCATTTTTCTGTTTATTTTGTTTCCTTTGCCTAGGCATGTTGCCACTTAAATACTTGATTTTGGGGGTTTTTGCCACAGTAGGACTCTGCCACTAGACAGGGGAGCTTCTGATCCGATAGTTGGGGTCTTCACAACTTCCACAGGTTGGGTGGCCTCTGTAAAGCCTCCACCTGCTCTGGAAAGTTGGATACCCACCCCAGACCTTCCCCCCAGACCACAATCCAGATCCAAGCAGGTTAAAGCAATGAGCGATTAACCCCTAGACTTATTGCTGGATCTCTCTACAGTTCGCAGACCAGGAGCTAAAGCTTCCACTGAACCCACAGAATGGCCTCTGTGCTGTGTTTCCTCAGCCTCTTTTCGTCCCCAGAGGAGGAAGCCAATGCATTCCCCAAATACTGGTCCCAAAGTCCATAGGGCACTAACCTCTCACTTTGTCCCAGGCATATCTGTGCTAATAATTCTGGAATCATTACAGCTGCTGGTGTTCTGGGGTCCCTTCAGCCAGCTGCTGTCTGGGTCACCCTGGGGCTAAAACCACAGCTCACAGGGGCCTGGGCTCAGCTCCCAGAGCATTGTGCTGTGCTGCGTTGTGCTGTGCTGGCTGCTCCCTGTGGGGCTGCTGGGCTGTCCTCAGCAGGAGATTAGCTTCTCTCTGTCATTCTATGGGTGCTGGAGCTCCAGAATTTGTGCAGAGTCCACCTTTTACATTGTTTGGAAGTTGTGGGAGGGGAAGCACCTTGGAAGTGCTGTTTCTACCTGAGTCATTTTCAATTGTGTCTGACTTTTCACTATCCTATTTGGGAGTGGTTTGCTATTTCCTTTTCCAGATCATTTTACAGTTGAGAAAACTGAGGCAAACAGTGTTAAGTGACTTGCTGAGTGTTACACAGGTAGTAAGTGTATCAGGCCAGATTTGAACTCAGACAGTGAGTCTTCCTGACTCCATGCCTGGAGCTCTGTTCACTGTACCACCCACAAGTTGAGTTCATTGTTATTATTAGAGTTAGGTAAACCTGCTAATGATTTTGATTTCATTATTATACTAAAGCTTTTATCCTTGATAATTTTGAATTTGAAGAATTTCTTTGTTTTTCTAAATATTTCAACACATCTCATTTCTCCATACTATTTCACTTGCTGTCCCTGATGCATGAAATGCTCTACTTTCTCATATTTCTCTTTTTATTTTCCCTGACTTCTTTCAATACAGCTCAAATTCCATCTTCTGCAGACCTTTATGATCACCCAGCTTCTTCACTGAGATTCCCTTCTACTCACTTCCCTTCTACTTATTTACTTACTTGTATATATCTTGTATGTTTGTGTTTGTGTATGTACACACACACACACACACACACACACAGAGTCTCCCCCCATTAAAAGATAAGTTACTTGAAAGCAGGGAGATGTTTTTGTCTTTCTTTGTGTCCTCCAATGCCTAACACATAGAAAATAGTTAATAAATGTTTTTTGATTGGCTGACCCCAATATCACTACTCTTGGAAAAGCAACTGAGCCACAAATGAGGAAAGAGAAATGGCATTAAATAAAATAAAGATGGCAAGAAAAGATAGACTAGACTAAGAATATGTGGAGAATAGCCACACTAAACCTGACATAATTTTGAAGATATTTAAGGACAGATTCTCAAGATAACTGAAAGAGAGAAGAAAACAATGTGTTGGGAAATGTTATTTGCCTGCACCTACAAGAGTACTTACCTGCTTATTTGTTGTATGCTTTATGGTCTATATATGGACCATAATCCAATGAGGAACAAAATTGCCTTCCTGTATTCGAAATGAGAAGGTTTGCTTGACTTATTTCATACTGAGGAAAAATACATCTATTGTTAGCTTCAAACCTGTGAAATTTTTGGAAATGTTTCTGGAGATATTCAATGCCACAGATTATCTTTTCTTTCAGCTATATATATATATATATATATATATATATATATATATATATATATATATATATATATATATATCTAGCCATGGGATGGAACTCCATCCCATACAGATAGGGATAATTGTCTCTCTCATCTGCTCCTCAGGAAGTAGTCACCCACAAGCCCTTATCTTACTTGGACAGCTGCATTGTATAATATCATTGCAAACCATTTATCTCCTCTTCATTTCCCTAGGAATGTGAATGCTGATTTGAGTGCTGATTGGATACTCACAGCCTTCTCCCTTTCCATACTCAATTAAGCTAAAGTTCTCTTACATTCTTGATGTAACTCCCTTATTTCTAAAGCTGTAAATATTGTATCTTCAATGAATCTTTGAGAATCATTCCTCTGAAAGGCAGGTTTTCCAGTTACACTACTATGAAAAATAAACTTTTAGCCACCTTCCTGCTAAACAGAGCATGGTCTTATCTGTGCTATAATATCAAATAGTTAGAAAAACAATTATTCCGTTATTAAAGGCAATAATCGATAAATATCAACTATTGGCCTAAATTCCTACTTTCCTATTTCTAAATACATATTTTAAGTAGAACCCATACATATAACAAGATCATCCTTAATGTAGCCCTAAGAAGAAAGCCAGCAGGCTTTTGTAAGGCTTTCAGATTATATCATTTGAATAAAACAATAGACTAAAACAAGCAGAGAATAGAAGATTCCACTATTCTTATGGTTTACAGAATTATAAGACAGGCACTACTAATAGAGGGGGGAATATCATTCTCTTCCAACAAGGAGTCTTCCATTCATAGGCTACCATATGATTCTTTGAGTGATGCAACAAGAATAATAATGTTGTTCAATCTTCCTCTGATTAGGAATACCAACTGAAGCATAAAAGAAGTAAACACACTTGTTAAAGTAGTTATTTGTCAGTGTCATGGAGGATGTTCATTGAAAAATTCAAGTGAAGAAGTGATTCCTTAGAGAAGGAAAAGCCTACCCCCTCATGCTCCTGTTCATATATGACATTACACTTTTGCATCATACCCTAGAAGAATGGAAAACTTCCTAAATGAGAGCCATAATCTCACAAAAAAAATTCAGCCTAACATAAGGAAAAACAAATGGATGAAGAAGGTTCATCTAGAATCTAGATTATGACTTGGTTGGACAACCATACCAAAGAATTGGTCTATCAGTACTTAAATCCTGGATAAACACTACAGATAGAAAAAGAGCTTTGTCAAGAATTAATCTGGAGAAATAAAAGATCTAGAATGTCAAGGAAAATAATTTTAAAAGGAAAAGGAAGTAGTAATTCTCAAACTATAACATAAAGTAATAATCATCAAAACTATCTGGCACTACTTTAAAAACAGATAGATATGTAAATAGCACCATCTATATAAATGATTATCAGAAATAAAAATTCAATAGCCCATTAAAAAAATAAACCTAAGGAAATAAATTACCTAGAGAAAAACTGGCAATAAAATAGAGGGGATAGTATGCTGAGTCTACTTTCATGGGACTTGGATTCAAGCCCATGAGGCTCACTGTTTGTGTGATCTTCTAAAAGTCATCTAATCTTCTTATTCTTCCATTTACTTTTTGTTTTGTGGAGGGGGAAGGCAGGGCATTTGGGATTAAGCTACGTGTCCAAGGTCACACAACTAGCAAGTGTTAAGTGTCTGAGGTTGAATTTGAACTCAGGTCCTCCTGACTTCAGAGCCAGTGCTCTATTCACTGCATCACCTAGCCCTCTATTTTCTCTCCTATTAAAATGAAATAGATGGGCTACATGGCTTCTGGTATAGAAGTAGTTGTGCTAGACGTTCCTTTCCAGATAAAGATACATGATTCTGTGATGCTTTTTTTAAAAGAACAAATGGAAGAATAGAAAGCAGTTTGGCAAAAAAAAAAATCAATCAGGTTAGACCACTACAATATACAATATAGCACAAATGATTTAAAATGAGTATGTGATATAAATATGAGATCCCTTTTCTAACTTTCATGGCTAAAGGGAGAATTTTTTTCTTAAATATGGGATAGAGAAAACTGTAAAAGATAGAACAGATAGATTTGATAATATACAGTTGAAAAGCTTTTCCACAAACAAAACCAATGCTGCCAAGATAAGAAAATCTGCAAAATCTTTGCATCAAATATGCTCATAGAATCATAGGATCAGAGACATAGAGCTTAGGAATCTTACATGTCATTTTGCCCAATTCTCTTATTTTACAGATCACGAACTGAGTTCACAGGTAGGTTAAGAGATTTGCTCTAAGTTGTACTAGCAAAATTCTGACAAGGATCTGGTGTCCAAAATATATGAGGAATTTTATATATATATATATATGAAAAAGAGTCATTCCTCAGTAGAAAAAGTGGTCAAGATATATTAATAAATAGTTCACAAGAGACTTGTACACTATTAATACATTCATAAAAACAGTCATTCCAAATCACTAATAACAAGAGAAATGCCAATTTCAGAAATATTAATCATGTGACCCCAGAAAAGTAATTTCATTCCTTGTTATCACCACACTATTCTTTAAGTTTCAGAATATTTACCTATCTACATTAGTAGAGAGAATCACCTCACTGGGAATTATCTACACCAAAGATAGCGAAGGTTCAGGCCAATATTTTATTTCATTGTTGTAAAGGACTATATGGGTGTGTACATATGTCAACATCACATACTGGATACCATATGGAAAAGCATGAGTAAAAGTCCCTTTACCATTTACCCTCCCTCAAAAAAAATACAGAATAATGGATCTTCACCGTTCAATTGAGTAAACATTTCAATGTGATCCCAGATCCATTAAATTAAGTTTACAAATGCCAAAATAAACAAGAAACTAAATAGTTGGAACCAGATATAAATGAGAATAGAACCTTGGAGGTGTTAAGATAACCATCTGTCTTAACAGTGAGTCACAGATAGTTTGCCTACCTGATTGATTTCAAGTCCCCTGCAGAAATCTTAGATCTGTGCACCAACTTCATTAAAAAAATGAAATTTTGTCATATCTGACATTTCAACTACATTCTTCTTATTCCTTATTCAGTTTTATTAAGCTAAAATTTTTGTGAGATATTGCTTTCTAAGAAAGCAAATACAATATCATCTATGATTCTGATATATTGGCATAGATAGGTAAACAAAATGTCATGTTCACTTGCTTAGTAATTTCCCTTTTTTACTTTTTTGTGAAAAGGCATGCTTCATGGAAGGCTCATCCTAATAATCACAGACTGTGAACCAGCAAAGTTAGAATCAATGAGGTTTTAATGTATTTGCAAATGAATCCAGAGTCTGAGCTAAGTTAATCTTGGCTGAACAATCCCCAGTCTATAAACCAGATTTCTAAAGGTGACCTCTCAACAAGCAGGCAGAAACTCAGGGACTAGTATTTTTCTCAAGCACATCTCTCCCAAGAAAATTTGTCAATATGCTCATTAGTGGATGAAAATAGGATCATCTGGTCTTTCAAGGTGATTGACATATTTCAATTCATTAGTCTGGCTCCAGAAAGTCCAATTGGTGATGCCATTGGTTGCCCATCACTTTGAGAGACTTTCCAGGAAAATAAAATAAAATAAAATAACTGTGTCACACCTTGAACAATACTGGGCAACTGATAGTTCACACATTTGCCCTCTCCATTTTGGAAAAAAAAAAAATAGCAAGACTCCTAAGATATGCTGATGTTTTTGTTTTTGTTTGTTTTCACTCTAGCCCACTCTTTATATAACTGTTGAACTAAGCTTTCACATGCACCGATCTGATCATGTTAGTACTCTGTTCAAAACCTTTTTAATGGTTTTTTTTGTATATCAAATAAAGTTTAAACTCATTACTAGACATTCAAAGCCCCTAACAAAATGCTGCCAATTTATTTTTGTAGGTTAGTGTCACATTTACTGCCCTCTACATTCTCTATACAATAATTAAACTGGACTAGATTTTACAATGGACTCTCTGCTGGACAGTGATTCATTCATAGTCTATGTTTTCTCACATCTATGTCTTTACTCATGCTTTTTCCAGATGCTTAGAATGCCTTTCCTTCCCCTTTTTGTCTATTAAAACCTCATCCATCCTTTAAAATCCAGCTACTATGCCACTTCCCAAATCTTCCCATTCACTAATGATCTCCCCACCCTCAGACCCAAAGGCATGCTGCTTAACAACGATTTCTCTAAAAACCAACTACCAACTTTCAAGTTTAATCTGTGACATTAATATTTTGTCCCTCAATTTTTGAGCCTAGATAATCAATGAAACAAAAAATCAAGTCCTGATTTTTTTCATTTGTTGATTTCCAAGGCTTAAATGTTCATACTGAAAATTTAGCAATTGGCTCTTATGAATCGGTTATAAGCAACCCCAGCACACTCCTGCACCTGACTTCAAGTGGCCCTTTGCAGGAAATTCATGCGTTTTTCAGATGGCAACTATGGTTTCTTTGGTGCAGAAAAGTTCCAGATTAGTGGGGAAAATCCTACCAATTTAGATCTGCAACTGGACTACACTTCATAGTCTTTAGAGATTTTCCTATGATGCTAAGAAGTAAGTATCTTGCACAAGGTCACACAAGCTATTGATAGCTTTCAAAGGCAAGACTTGAGCCCAGGTCTTTCTGACTAAAAGGGTGACCCCCTGACTGTTAAATCCTGCTACTCTTTGTATATTCCATATACTATTTCATGGTTCTTAGTTTGGTATATGTTCCATGAAGAGAGTGAGCATGTTTTGTCCAATTTTCTATGACCTTCACCTCCCCCCATTTCTAGAGCAATATTCTATGAAGAGTAAATTCTTAACAAATATTTGTTGAATGGATGAATTAGTGGAAAAATCTACATCTGCCACCACATTTGTGAAACTTTTATGTCTTGTTTTGATGAGCAAAGTGAGCAGAAAATGTATTGTGGCAATTTTCTTTGAATCCTTCTGTGTGAAGAGACAGACATTTTATTTTATAAAATCAGTAGAAATGGCACTGAATATAAGCAAATGACCCACTCTTTCACTTAAGAGTTTAGAAAGATGGCTATTGTCAAGGTAGTTGATAGTATTAGCAATTCATAGCATTTTTGTCTTGCCCTGACAATACAGTTAAGGGCCAGGTACTCCATAATGTGGCAGTACTGATTTGAGTTTGTCAATGTGATTGCAAGCCAATTTAAATCCCTTTGCATTTTATTTTTCTCTTCTTTGGAAACCCAAATCTGTTTTTTAAACCTCTGTAAACAGGGTAACCCATTGGCTAGGATTATCATCTAAAGGGAAAAATGCTTTACTCCACTGTGCCCCTGAGATTACAGACAAAACATCTCTTTGTAAATGTATCTGAGTAAATAGATGGAGAGTTGGGGCAGCTAGGTGGTGCAGTGAGTGGAGCACCAGCCCTGGAGTCAGGAGGACCTGAGCTCGGATCTGGCTTCAGACACTTAACACACACACAAAATAGCTAGCCATGTGACCTTGGGCAAGTCACTTAACCCCAATTGCCCTCCCAAAAGCAAAACCAAAAAAAAGAAAGAAAGAAAGAAAAGAAAAAAGAGAGAAAGATGGAGATGTGCCACTAGCAATCACATATTCATTTTCGGGAGGTGAGATGGTGTGTGTATTTCACACAAATGGCTTCTAAAGCTTAATTTTTCCCTTTTCCAACATTAAATAGCTGGAAAGAATTAAAATGTACACTTCCTAAAACAACTCCCAAATACTCATGATGGACAATGCCATCCACATCCAGAGAAAGAACTATGGAGTCTGAATACAGATCAAAACATAATATTGGCTTTCTTTTTTTTGTTTGTTTTGTTTTTCCTCTCTCATGGTTCCTCCCATAGGCTATAATTCTTCTATACAACATGACTAATATGAAAATGTGTTTAATAAGAATGCATATATAAAGCCTATATTGGATTGCATGTCATCTTGGAAAGGGGAGGGAAGCAGACAAAATTTAAAATGTATGAAAGTGAATGTTGCAAAGTAAAAATTAATAAAATAATTTGTAAAAATAAAAGTAATATGCATTTCCTTATTTCTATTGTTTTCTACAGGATAAATCCTCATTGCTAGGGTACCCAACAAATTGACCAGAAGTATTAGTTATAGACTTAAGTGCCTTCGAAGGAAGACCCTATCTTTCTTAAATGTCTTTATTTTATTAGAAATCAGTTCCTTGAGAACATGTTTCTCCCCGCCCCCCCCCCCCAGTGGCTCTTATAATATATTATAGTATCTATATATGGAGAGAAGGAATGGATCTATGATTTCTTAGCACAAAGAACTATGAATGAGGAAATAGTTTACCAATGTAGATCAATACCAAGTCTGCAACTTAATCTTAGAAAGATACCTAAGGATATTAAGAATTGAAATGACTTGCCCAGAGTCATGCTTCACCTTTCACAAAGTAAATGATAAATGTTGCTGAACTGAACTGAATTAAATTGAACTAAAGTATCTATGCCTCCCATAAATCTTGATTCCATAGATGACATACTGAAAGCATAGTATCCTAGACAGCTAGTTGATTGTCACAGAAGATAAAGCAAAGCACCAGATTTGGAATCAGGAAGACCTGAATACAGATCTAGCTTCAAATACTTTATAGCTGTGTCAAGTCCCTTAACCTCTGTCTGCCTCAATTTCCTCACCTATCAAATAAGGATAGTAATAGCACCTATTTCCCAGCCTTATTGATGAGGAACAAATGAGATAATATTTATAAGATAGTTTATAAACCTTCAATACTAGTTATAATTATTATACTATATAATTATATTATATTATTATGTTTCATATTATATTTCACTATCATATAATATATCATTATAATAGTATTTATAATAATATTTATAATAACCATAATTATATAATATATAATACTATACTATATAATACATAATATACTGTAACATATTATACTATATATAGTTATTAAATACTAATTATAATTATTATTACTATTATTTTCTTATAATACCTAAGTATGTTATATAATCACAAACAACATTTTTTTCTAATTATATATCCCGTGGGCACTTCAAATTCAATATGTCTAAAACAGAACTCATTTTTCCCACTCAGACCCCTCTCTCTTTCAATCTCATTGTGTTGAAGTGTGTTGAAGTTGCATGTAAGGTGGCATGGATTTGTTTGGATACAAGTATCCAGGATCCATCAATTATAAACGCTTGCTCTGCACTTGAGCTATGCTGATAAGCTTAGCCTGTAAACACTTCCCTTGAGCTTGCTTTGTGCTGACACATCATTATATTACCATAGTTAATGTAAACTTATCACTGGTCATTGAATGTGGATTGCTCAGAGTGATGTACAAAAGGCAGATGATGTAGGGGCAGATACCCCCAGACCCCCATCCATTACCCCCTGCATTCTACTTCCCCATCCCCCACCTCATCTCACAGGCTGCCGGGGGCATAAGAGAAAAGTCAGATGTCTCCTCACCTTGTCTTGACCTGCTGCCATCAAAAATGAAGTTATATGACACCTCTTAGCTGTGGTCTCCACTTTCATTCAAAGTTATCCAGGATCCAGTGAACCTTCAGGGAGCTGGGCTCCTGTCTAACATGAAGTCACCATGGTACTTTTAGTCAGTCAGGTGGACAGCCTCAGCCTGCACAAATCTTGCTGATTCTACCCATACCGCTTCTTTTTTGTCTATCTCCCTTCTCTCCACTCATGCAGCTTCTAGTCTAGTTTAGGCCCTCATGACATCTCACCTGGACTTTTTTAATAGCCTCCAAACATGCTTTCTTTGTTTCAAATCTCTGAGTGCTCCAAACTATCCCCCACACAGCTGCTAAACTGTTATTCCTAAAACAGAAGCATGACTACCTCATTCATCTATTCATCTGATCAATAAATGTAAGGTGCTCCCTATTGGTCTTCAAATCAAATACAAACTCTTCTGTTTAGCATTTCAGTCCTTCAAAAACTGGCTCCAAGCCACCTTTCCAGGCTCATTACACACTGATCTCTTTCATATATCCTACAGAGCAACCAAACTGTTGTTCTTGCTACGTTTCACACACAAGGCATTGTAACACCTGTTGCTATGACTTTGCCCGCTTTGCTCCCCATAACTCCTCTGCCTCCCAGAATCCCTAACTTCCTTCAAGGCTCACTAGAATGTGAGTTCCATAAGGGAAGGGTCTGATTTCATTTTCCTTTTTTTCTTTTTTTTTTCTTCAGTGCCTTGCACATAGTGAAAACAACAAATGTTTGTTGATTGATTCATCACTCAGCTCTAGATCACCTCTTAAATGATCCCTTTCCTGATCTCCACAGCTACTCATGCCTGTATAAACCCTGAAATTACTTGATATTTACCCTGTAAGCATTTTGTATATGCTTACTTATATTCATGTGACATTTCCCCAAAATAAACTCCTAGATATGGTGCAGGGGATAATTGTTATTTGTTGTTATTATTGTTCATCCTTCTTTCTTGAACAGGACCAATGACATCAGGTAGGTGATGTCTTTTTTTTTCCTTTTTGGAGGGGGGAAGGTAGGGCAATTGGGCTTAAGTGACTTGCCCAAAGTCACACAGTTAGTTTTGTGTTCAGTGTCTGAGGCTGAATTTGAACTCAGTACCTCCTGACTCTAGGGCTGGTGCTCTATTCATTGCAACACCTAGCTGCCCCAGGGTGATGTCTTGACTTGCAGGTGAATTGGATTTAAATGTGACCAATCTGTGCAAGGTCATTAGTCTCATTCTCTCCTCCAGAGTCATTGGGGTCTAGCAGCAATGGCTCAGGATGTAGTGGGAGACCTTGGCCTTTTAAACCTAAGGCTTTCCCAGGGCTCAATCTGTCTGAGACAGTGCCCATTCTGCAATCAAAGGTTACATAAGAATTGGGGAAAAGATTGCCTAGTTTGCTTTCACAAAAAATCAATTTGGGAGAGGACTCAGAGTTTCTGGCCACAACAGAAACAATTGCTATTTACACTCACTCTAAGCCATCAAAACCCAAAGAGTGAGCTAGTGAGACTTGGACTAGGGCTTACTGGCCAATCAGTGAAAGCCACAGTGATATGGATCTAAGTGCACAGACTAATAGTTCCATTTGAATCACAATGGGCTTTTCAAAGCCTGGTTTTTCAGAGCTATATTTCAATAAATCATATATGAAAATTCCATGAGACAAAAGAGGAAATTGTCCCAGTTTTTAAAAAATAAATGATAGCATAAATAAATAGGGAAGAAAAATCTGTGCCCCAAACCCCAAAATATCCTGTGAAGTATAATAGATCAAAAATTATATTCCTTTAGAAAGAGCACTCACATGTAAGTTTATGATTCTCCATGAGGACAAAGGGAGAAGAAAGGAGAAGGAAGAAAAGGAGGAGGAAGAGGAGCCAAACAAAACAGGTTTCAGTTGAGAGAAGTTTTCATTTCTGATTGAAAAGGAACAAGCAATGCTTATAAAGGAAGCGATGTCTGAGCTGGGCCTTGAGGGATTGCTAGGAGTTTCACACTTTGACAAAAAATGCATATTGTAGTGTAGTGGATAGAATATTGGATTTGAAAACTTGGGCTCATATTGCAATTCTGACACATGCACAATCAGGGGAAAGTCACTAAAGCTCTTTGAGCTTTTGTTTCCTCATCTGTAAAATGGGGATAAGAATGCCTTTGGTATCTTACCTTATAAAACTGTCATGCGAAAAGTGTTTTATGGATTGTACAGAATTATAGGAACCTGGGTTCTTGTTGTTGTTGTTACTATTGTCTCCTTCTTACTTTGTTAAGATGGTATAGCAAACACACACACACACACACACACACAGACACACACACACACAGACACACACACATACACACACAGACAGACACACACACACACACAGACACACACACACACAGACACACACACACAGACACACACACACACAGACAGACACACACACACAGACACACACACACACAGACACACACACACAGACACACACACACAGACACACATACACAGACACACACACACAGACACACACACACACAGACAGACACACACACACAGACACACACACAGACACAGACACACACACACACACAGACACACACAGACAGACAGACAGACACACACACACACAGACAGACACACACACACAGACACACACACAGACACACACACACAGACAGACACACACACACACACACAGACAGACACACACACACACAGACACACACACACAGACACACACACACAGACACACACACACACACAGACACACACACACAGACACACACACACACACACACACACACACACAGAATTTTGATTCTGAAAGATATCCTTCCCAAGGCCATACCATCAAACCAATTCCATTCTACCTGAATGTATTGCTTCCCTTTGACATTGCCAATGAGGACAAGTTCCTGACCAAAAAAAAAAAAACCTGACAGCTGGAGTCAATGAGTTTTCCCAGTATTTCTATGAAAAAATCCTAGAGGTCCATAATAAATAACTGCTCCCTGTACTTTACTCTCCTCAGATTTGATTTCCCTACGTGCTTGCCTTTTCTGGAACCCGTCTACACAAGCTGGGGAAATACTGTGAGAATGGTGAAGGCAGGCAGGTCACCAGATTCCTTTCACATTTCAAAGAAATGAGACTCCAATGTTTTCAAATCTATCTCCACTCAATAACTGAGCAAGCTGGAGAAAAATTAGTTCTAACATCTTTCTGGTGTCACCTTTTTGACAGGGTGCCTGTCAAATATAGAGTCCTCAGATTTTTTGAAGATAAAGTTAGTTTCTTCATTTTGAAATGCTGCCATTCTTAGCAGATATATGGGCAAAAATATAAAAGAAAAATTACCTGCCACAAGCACATAGAGGTTTCACTTTTAATTTTAGTCCTTAAGGCTAAAATCAAGCTTCCATTAAGCAGTATAATTAATCCTAACATGTGTCCCTTAAATGTGCAGGCAAAAGAATTGGTTTTGAAGTCAGGAGTTCTTAAAGTCATATGCCTCTGACATTGATGGGCTGTGTGACCCTGGGCAAGTCATTAATTTCTTAGGACTCTAGGCAACTCTCTAAGACTATAGAAAATCCCCCAAAAGTTCCTCACTTTCATTGGTAGAAAGTTTATTCACAGGGAGTTCTTCGTGCAAATGAAATTGCAGGTCTAGTCTCTGTCCCTATTACTCAAATGCATCTTAGGTACAAGAGGTAATGAGAGCCTGAATTAAGGAGGAAGATAAGGGTTGTAGGGGGTGATGGAGGCAATGTATAAGAGAATTAAGAATTGTAACATATTTAGGCTAGAGATTTTTCATCAAAAAAACAATCAATGAACCTAGGATTGGAATTCTGGATGGTATATTTGCTCTTTCTCTTTGTATCCTATCTTGAAGCACCAGATTCTTTTCATATTTCCTTTTACATATATATGTGTCCTGTTCTAAAACTAGCTTCTATATTCCAATAGATGTGGGCACAAGGAATACATGAGTATATGTACTTAGCCTTTCTGTATGTAGCCGGCTTCCATATGCCATTTTGTCTTTATATATGTGAGTGTGTGTGTGTGTGTGTGTGTGTGTGGATTACCAGACTTCCAACCAAGCTTAGGATATTTTGCATGTAACTGAATACGTAAAAAGATTCAATATGGCTCTGGAATGCTGGAGAGAAGGCTAGATGTGATGCTGTGCACCTGCATAAGGGACAGAGCTGGTGCCAGAGATCTTGAGGTTCCTGAGACTTGTGAAGAGAGCTGTTGCAAATATGGAGGGGAAACCAGTTCCTCAATATGCCCTTGATTTCTAACTTGCTTCACTAGAGTCTTGGGACACTTTAACTTGGGTGAGATTGGGCCCTTTTTCTGAATTTGGGATGAGACTTTATTTTGCTCCTGGATAAAGACCTCATTCACTCTTGTATAGTCCTTGTGTATTCTAATTGAAATAACTTCACCATTTCTGTTTTTTTGAATAAGTGGATTTACTTACTATTTGATATTTTGATGGTCTTTTGTGTAACCAATATTTGGTGAGAAAGTGCTAAGCTAGCAAGTGTAAATAAGCTCTCCTTTCCCTTAAGTGTGACTATGGGATCTAGTCTGCTATCTTTCTCAGAGACTAGAGAAAAGAGTGAAAAGCTTCCCAGAACTCCTGGTGTCTATACCCCTCCCCGTGCCCTATACTCAGCCAGCATGCAGGTGGTACAGGAAGAGTGCCTGACTCTCCCACTATCTGTAGAAGCAGGCAAGATCTCAGATTATACATCCATGTCTGTGTATACATACATACATATATACAAATATGTGTATGTACTTATGTATATATGTGTATGCATGTGTATATATATGTATATGAGTGTTTATGCATATATACACACATGTATATTATATGTACATATACATATGCACATATATGTGTATATGTATGTATATCAACAGCTATATCCATGGCACTCAAAAGCTATCTCTATACATTTAGACAATCTATGTGGGTTTATTAAATATCTATCTTAAATGGGATACACAGATCACCCCTATACTATATATACATATCCTCTTATCATATGTAATCTAGTCATTTGTGTACATGCCCACTTGCCCATTCAGATAGAAGGTAAAACAAACAACCCCTATTGATGCAGGAATTTTACATGCACTAATACAGGCCGAGTATGGCCTTAGTATGAGGAAATGCATTTCAGGATTAAGAATCCCCTCAAAGAAGTCAAATCACTTTTGCCCCAACTGATGTTGTCTTCCTAGTCACTTTTTTCTTCTAAACTGTGTTGGATATGTTTGAATAGTTTGAATTCTTGCCTAGATTTCTCTGCTATCGTTATTAAATAACCAGCTCTCATTGTTAGAGTGTGAAATAGCTTCTTTCCTTAAACCCCAAAAGAACATGGTCTCTTGGACTAATACAGGTTACATACATCATCTGTGAAATAACTGTAGTTGAAGCAACATCTACTAAGCTCCCTACTGTGTAGGCTAAACTAATTTTTCCCTAAAAAAGCAGGGAATCTATCCTTGAGATTTGATTGGTTCAGGAAACTAGAGTTCAAGTTATCAGTTCAGCTTCCCAGGCCTCTAGTCATGAAAAGACCTTCTCACAAGAAGTCAGTGACATTCGGACTTCATGGATGTCTCCCTACAATGCAGTTCTATATAACCTGATGCAACACAGCCTTCTGATTGAAAACAGTTCCGATGGGGGTTAAGAAATGTCATCTCTACCCAAAACATTACTTTGTCCTTTCTGAGTATCTTCTCTCAATAACTGCTAAGCAAATTTCTTTTTTTATTAAATATTAAATTGTCTGTAAGTGTTTCATTTTGTTTTAATATCTAACCAGAACTACCAGAGTAATTTGATTCAAGTCTGGACCAGAATATTGGTGATAAGAATATTGGCACTACTTATTACTTCACAAATATAGGAAAGAAAGGCACTTTGAAAATCTATTAAAATACTATCTCAAAAAGGATTTTTATTTATTTATTTTATTATTAATCATATTCTTCTCATCATTTTGTATGGAGTTGATGAATGTGTGTGTGTGTGTATGTAATGAAAATGGTCGAGGGAAACAAGTTGCTACCCTGCTATTATTCTTTTACATATAATATTCTGAGAACTATTTCACAAAGAGATAAAGTAACCATTTTATAGGAAATAGGGCAACAAGCATTTATTAAGTGCTAAATATATGTCAGGCACTGAACTAAGAACTAGGTATACAAATATAAGCAAAAAGAAAGATAGTCCCTGCCCTCAAGGGGCTTATATTCTAATCAGGACACAGAAAACAAAAGTGAGCTAAACTTTATATATAAAATATAAAAAGTCAGGGGTGGCTAGGTGGTGCAGTGAGTAGAGTGTCAGCCCTGGAGTCAGAAGGACCTGAGTTCAGATCCGGACTCATACACTTAACACACACACAAACAAACAAGCAACAAACAAACAAACAAACAAAAAAAAAAACCCAGCCATGTGACCTTGGGCAAGATACTTAACCCCAATTGTCCTCCAAAAAGCAAAAAACAAAAACAAAAACAAAATAAAATATAAAAAGTCAGAAGAAGAGCCAGGAGGGGAAAAAAAAGTTTAATCAGTCTCAGACCTTTCCCAAAATAAAGGCCTTGAGAGGAATTTGCCAGGAATTACAGAGAGGATGTTCCAAGAAGATCATTGGGAGGATGGATGTCCAAGGATGAAAAGGCTCCACATGCTGAAGGAAAGTTACACAATGAGATAGCAGTTAATGCATGGGAGAAATTCCAGAAAGTCAGAAGCAGGTCAGAGGAATAAAGTTTGGCCAGATGGATGTTACAGGAAGATGTGCCAGGGTCAGAACGCTTCAAGAACTTGGCTGTGCCAATATAATAAAAATGAAAATATTATCAAAATTATATTACAGTTTTAATGCTATACCACTCAAAGTATCAAATGGATTCTTTCCAGAACTTGATAAAATAATAACAAAATTCATTTGGAGAAACAAAAGGTCTAAAATACCAAGGGAAATGATGAAAAGAGATAGGAATGGAGGGGGAATTGCACTTCCAGACCTTGAACTATATTAAAAAGAAGTCATCAAAATAATTTGGCATTGGTTAAAAACTAGAGAGAAAGAATGATGGAAATAGGTTGGATGCAACAGAATTAGACGTAATGGAACTCAATAATTCAGTGTTTAATGAATTGGAAAACATAAATTATTTAAGAAAGAATTCCATACTTGATAAAAAAAATTTGCTGAGATAACTGGATAATAATATGGCAGAAATTAGGCTTAAATTAATACCCTATCCCTTATTCCAAAATGAATTCTAAATGAACAAGTGAATGGCTTAATAATATGTATCACATCACAGAAACATTAGAAAAAAGATTGTATACCTTTTTTACAATTGTGGTTAGGAAATATATTCTCAACAAAATAAGGGATAAAGAGATGATTTCAAAAGATAAAATGAATGACTTGGATATAAATACTATTACTAATACTATTTTGCATGTAATTGGGAGATAAGATGTGCAGGCATTGGGGCACAGAAATTCACCTTGCCCTAATGGAAAAGTCGAAGGGGGTATAGGAGAAGATATGGGAGAGAGCAGATTGGATGAGGGGATATCCTGTGGGACTGATATTTTGGGGTGGTGGGTAGGGGAAAAATGGGGAAAAAATTGTAGCTCAAAATCTGGTGGAAATGAATGATGTAAACCAGAAGTTGATAAAGCATTCAGAAAAAAATAAAAATAAAAATAAAAAAATAAATTTACACTGAAAAACAGTCTTATGGGAATGAATGTTGAAAACTAAAAATAAATAAATACAAAATTAATGTGCACAGGATAAGATGGGAAGCAAATAGAAAGAATTCTTTGTATCAAATTTCTGAGATAAGAGTTTGGTATCCAAGATACATAAAGGATAGATAGATAGATAGATAGATAGATAGATAGATAGATAGACAGACAGACATTTATATGCACATATGTGTGTACATATACAAATATGTATAATTACAGATGTATATAGAAAAAAATGAAAATCATTCCCCAACAGATGTGATCAAAAGATAGAAACAGCTCTAAAAAGCACTATTTATTAACAATTGTATGAAATAATCCTCTGAATCACTAATAATAAGAATGATGGAAATAAAACAAACCTGAGGTTTCCCCTCACATCCTACTATTGGCAAAGAGGATAAAATTATGGGAATAATGAATGTTATAGGGGTTATGGGAAACTAGGCACACAAATATGTTGATGGTGGAACAATGAATAAGTATAGCCATTTTGGTAAGTAATTAGGAATTATGCAAATAAAATGACTAAAATGTTTATATTTTTTACAAGGCTATTAAGCTTATATATCAACAAGTCCATTGAAAAGAAAAAAAGTTCCCACATGTGCCAAAATATTCTGTGATAGAAAAGAACTGGAAACAAAGTAGAAGCACGTCAACTGGAGAATGGTTAAACAAATTGTTACTCATGAATGAGAATGGTGTAAAAAAGACTAGAAAACAATAAATACAATTATTACAAAAATTTAAATGGAAAGAACCACCAAAAAATAAAAAATGAATATTGTGAAATTACAAAAAACAAGAATGGCTTCAAAGTGGATAACCCAACTTTACTGCTTTGTAGAGTTGAGTAATCAACATATTTTGGGGCTTTTTCAAAGTATGGATCACTTTTGCCAATTTTTTGTTGTGTTGTGTTGTGTTTTTAATATCATTTGTTATATAGAACAGCCCTCTGGGAGGAGGGGAAAAATGCTAGGAAAAAATGTTGATATTTTGGTGAGGGGAGATATCAATACATTTTTATTTTTTTACAAAAGAACTCCTTGTCTAGAATAATATAAATGTATGCCAAACTCCCATCATTGTTGATTTCTTCCAAATTGTGAAAACTTGATCCTATGTTAGAAGTAGTCACAGAAAGTGGCTCAGGGCAACATTATCCATTTTGGGGACTTGACAGCTGTAATAACTGAATTGAAAACCAGACTTTGCTAGCATGAAAGCCATGACACTCTCAGACACTGTTGCTTGCGTTCTCCTTAAGCTGCGCGCCACTGTGGGGAAGCTCTTGGGATTGACAAATCCCCGGCCTTATTTGGTTTATATCACAAACTGCCAGATGCCACCTCAGGATGCTACATTTAGCTCCTGCCATAAAACTTTGCTTTGTGGAGATGCTGTCTCAAATGAGCCATGAAGTATTACATTCTCAAAAAAGCAGGGGAACTTTGACTGGTTTTCTAGTGCCACAGGAGCTGAAGTCACAGAAGAAATAGCAGAAGTGGCTATAATGGATTCAGTGCTGTGTTTATAACTTGGGAAACAACTGTCACTGTGTGTTCCTGGAAACCATCCAGGAAGTGAAGCCTGAATTTTAAGAGCATTGGAGGGTAAAATGCTATCCCTGGAATCGGCAATATAGGCTATGAGAAGGGCAAGAGCAAATCAGGATCAATTCATACAACCCAACATCCAAAGGCAGATTTGTTTAAATTATAATTAGATGTACAACTCAAAGCTGGCTAAAATGAATCCCTTTCTTCATTTTCAATTGTGTGTTGTTTTAAAGTCAACTCTAGAATATATTAAGGCTAAGAAAATAATTCCTCCTGAATGGTGTGTGTGTGTGTGTGTGTGTGTGTGTGTGTGTGTGTGTGTATTTGAATGTCTAAATTTAAAGATGCAGCCCACACAATTTACAATGGCAAATGCCTCTCAGTTGGCCCAAGTCACCAAATGTAAATTGAACCTTTGGCTCAGACTGCTTCTGATATTATAATTGATTGCATGTGGGAGAAGGAATTCTAACATGAAATTATCATCTGCTACTCAGACAAAAGCTGATAAAATACTTAACAGGGTTTAACAGAACTTTAAAGACCCAGCTCATGAAAATGCATGCATCTCATCAAATTTGTACCCTAACTTTTAATGGTTCTTCTATTGGCAGTCTGTATCTTTTAAAGGAACAAAATGGTAAATATATTTTAAAAGAGGCACTTCTTCAGTGTTTTGGGTTGTTTGGTTGTGGGGTTTTTCTGATGGATTTCATTTAGATATGGGAGGAAGACTATGACTAATGCTGTGGGAATAAAGGTTATATATAAAAGGAGGAAGGATTTGGAGGAAACTTAAAAAAGGTAAAAGATGCTAAGAAATTGTTGTTTACATGAGAAAAGGCTTTTAAATTTTTTTAGATTATTCAATCATATTTTATTTTTCCACAGTTACATGTAAAGACAATTTTTAACATTCATTTTTTAAATTTTGAGTTCCAAATTTTTTCTCTTCCTCCTCGCTGAGATGGTAAGCAATTTGATATAGATTATACATGTTCAATCATATCAGTCATGTTGTAAAAATAAAACACAGACCCAAAGGGGAAAACGTACAGAAAATTTTTAAAAATGTATGTTTTGATCTACATTCAGACTCTATCAGTTCTTTCTCTGGAGGTGGATAGATTTTTTCATTGTGAGTACTTTGAAATTGTCTTGAATCATTGTATTGTTAAGAATGTCTCAGTCATTTACAATTAATCATCCTACAGTGTTGCTATTACTGTGTGAGATATTCTCCTGGTTCGGTTCATTTTGTTTTGCACCAGTTCATATAAATCTTTATAGGCTTTTCTGAAGTCAACCTGTTCATTATTTCATATAGCACAATAGTATTCCATCACAATCATATACCCTGATGTGTTTAGTCATTACTTAATTTATGGGCATCCACTCAATTTCTAATTTTTTTGACACTACAAAAAGAACTGTTATATAAACCCAAAGACCCCAGCTTTTGGGATAAGAATGCACTATTTGACAAAAACTGCTGGGAAAACTGGAATATAGTGTGGCAGAAACTGGGCATAAACCACTATCTAACACCATATACCAAAGTCAAGTCTAAATGGGTACATGATCCAGGCATAAAGGATGATACTGTAAGCAATCTGGGAAAGCAAGGAATAGTTTACCTGTCAGATCTGTGGAGAGGGAAAGACTTGAGGACCAAACAAAAATTAGAGAGCATTATAAAATGCAAAATGGATAATTTTGATTACATTAAATTGAAAAGCTTCTGTACAAACAAAGCCAATGTAACCAAGATCAAGAGGGAGGTGGGAAATTGGGAAATAATTTTTACAACCTATGTCTCTGATAAAGGACTCATTTCTAAAATATACAGAGAATTTAGTCAAATCTATAAGAATACAAGTCATTCCCCAATTGATAAATGGTCAAAGGATATGAACAGGCAATTTTCAGAGAAAGAAATTAAAGATATCTATAAGGATATGAAGAAATGCTCTAAATCATTATTGATTAGAGAAATGAAAATCAAAACAACATCTCACCAGTCAGATTGGCTAAGATGACAAAGCAGGAAAATGACAAATGCTGGAGAGAATGTGGGCAAATTGGAACACTAATGCATTGCTGGTGGAGTTGTGAATTGATAACAACCATTCTGCAGAGAAGTCTGGAATTATGGCCAAATGGCTATAAATGATTTCATATCCTTTGACCCAGCAATACCACTTCTAGGGTGATATGCCAAAGAGATCACAGAAGTGGGAGGAATCAAAGATTCTCGATGCTCTTGAATTTATGCCCTCAAATGTGGTATATAGAAAGTACACAGAACAGATAACAAATGAAAGGCTGAATACAGTAAAAGAGGAAACAGATCTTCAGAAACTATAGGATAAGCTTCAGGCTGGCCAGCTAGAAGAGGTGATTCTTCAGGCTGAAAATGAATTATCACTGGCAAGAAAAATGTTGACATGGAAACCCTGGGAGCCTTTAGTGGAAGAACCACCAGCCAACCAGTGGAAATGGCCATTATAATCAATGTTAAATATCTATGATGTATACTTTTTTAAAATCATTAAACATCTGTTTGAATACTGTTAAAATGTTTTTTGAATTATTAGAATTTTATAAATGGGAAAACTGAAATGAGGTAGTTAGGGACCAAAAAATTAGTGAATGATTAATATATGATAGGGATGGACCATGGTCATTTTAATCTGAAAAACTTTATTCATAAAATAGATTATGTTAAAAACACTTAAAGAAAGTGATTGTGCTGTCATTTGGAAAATCTAATCAACATTTTTTTTTCAATTTTCAATCCAAGAACAAAGAAAGCAACAGAGATATCTAAGACATGAGAAATAATCAGAAATGGAGGTATAGTCTGGATAAGGTTTATGGAAGACTACCTGTTGTATTTTTCAGCATGTAGTTTAAAAGTTTGTGCCAAGTTTGGTTAATTTCTAGGAAAGAACTGAATAAGGTGGTATGCTTGAATTTTAATAGAATACTTTTAAAATGTTGAACTGTTGTATGGAAAGCACCTGATTAGCCAAGATTCTAAAACTTATTAATTGAATGTTTTTATATAATGACATGCATTTTTCCACATCCTGAAAATAATATAAGGCAGCAGAGCCAAGATGGCAGAGTAGAAAAAGTGCGTCCAAGCCACACTCCCCCCAGATTACCTACAAACTATGTAAAAGGGGACTCTGAACAACTTCTGGAGCCCCAGCACCCACAGAACAACACAGAGAAGCTAACCTCCCACTGAGGACAGCCCAGCAGCTCTGCAGGAAGGACCAGCGCAGTGCTCTGGGAGCCAGGCAGCACAGTGCGCAGGGAGCCGAGCACAGGTCTGCCTAAGTCGAGGTTTTAGCCCCAGGGCAGCTAGGCAAGCAGCTGGCTGGAGGGACCCCAGAACACCAGCAGCTGTGGCAATTCCAGAATTATCAACATAGACATGCCTAGGACAAAGTGAGAGGTTAGTGCCCTATGGACTTTGGGACCAGTATTTGGGGAATGCATCGGCTTCCTCCACTGGGGGCTAGAAGCTGATGAGGAGACATGCCATTTTGTAGTTTTCAGAGTCAGCTCCAGCTCCTGGCCTGCGAACTGTAGGGAGATCCAGCGATCAGTCTTGGGGGGTAATCGCTCTTGCTTTAACCTCTCTGGATCTGGATTGTGATCTGGGGTGGAGGTCGTGTGGGGGTTTCCAGCTTTCCAGAAACGGAAGCCCCCCCCCCAACACGTTCAGGATGAAAGTTCCCATCTGGCAGCACAGCCATACTGTGGCAACAATCCCAAAACTGAAGTAATTAAGTGGCAACATGCCAAGGCACAGGAAACAAATTAAACAGAAAAATGCAACCTTAGACTCCTACTTTGGGGGCAAAGAGTGTGGAAGCATAGAGCGGGAAGAGGGCTGTGAGGTCAGAAGTCCTGCTCCAAAAGCCCCAGGGGAAAACATGAGAGGGTTAGAGGCCATAGAGGACCTTAAAAAGGACTTTAAAAATCAAATAAGAGAAGTGGAGGAAAAATTGGGAAGAGAAATGAAAAGGATGCAGGAAAAGTATGAAATGAGGGTCAACAGCCTGACTGAGGAAAACAACACCTTAAAAAATTGACTAACTCAAATGGCAAAGGAGGCCCAAAAGGGCAATGAGGAGAAGAATGCCTTAAAAAGTCGAATTTTCCAGATGGAAAAAGAATCTCAAAAGTTCACTGAGGAGATTCATTCCTTCAGAGTTAGACTGGAGCAAATGGAAGCTAATGACTTTATGAGAAATCAAGATGCTGTTAAGCAGATCCAAACAAATGAAAGATTAGAAGACAATGTGAAATATCTCATGGGAAAAACCACTGACCTGGAAAATAGATCCAGGACAGACAATTTAAAAAATTATTGGACTACCTGAAAGCCATGATCAAAGAAAGAACCTAGAAATCACCCTTCAAGAAATTCTCAAGGAAAATTGCCCTGATGTTTTAGATCCAGAGGGCAAAATAGAGGTTGAAAGAATCCACTGATCACCTCCTGAAAAAGATCCCAAAAAGTAAACTCCCAGGAATATTATAGCCAGGTTCCAGAATCTCCAGATCAAGGAGAAAATACTACAAGCAGCCAGGAAGAAACAATTGCAATACTCTTGAAATGTAATCAGGATAAACACAGGATCCAGCAGCTTCTATATACCATAAGGTGTTAATAGAAAAAATAAGTGCATTATCCTAAAGTGGACCTATCCAATAAAGAGATTTATTAGGTACAATTTTGTTGTTGGTTAGTCATTTCAATCACGCCTGACTATTTGTGATCCCATTTAGGGTTTCTTTGTCAAAGATACTAGTGTTTTGCCATTTTATTCTCTAGATCAATTTATGTATGAGGAAACTAAGGCAAACAGGGTTTTCCCTTAAATGACTTGCTCAGGGTCACACAGCTAGTAAGTGTCTGAGGACAAATATAGACTCAGAAAGATGAGTCTTCCTGACTCCAGGTCCACCATTCTATCAACTGTGCTGCTTTGTTGCCCCAGGTACCATATAATTGTTTTATTTTTTTTCCTAGAATTCAATCTCTGCTGATTATATGCCAACTTAAAAATCCATTTCTGAGCACTTTTAAAATCATATTACCTCTATGGCAGATTTCTTCTATATGTATTTGGTCAGGTTCATTCACTTTTCCCTATGTCATCTTCTAAAGTGACATTGTCTCTTCCTGACTCATTGCCTAGGGCACTGAGATGTCAGATTCAAATGTGTTGATTCCACTATCATCAGTGTGAAAATATCACTAGGAAAAAGTATCAAATCTGTTCTATCTCAGACCTTTTATTGTCATACTTCCAATTTCATCTACAAGTGATCTTAGAATAATAGAACTTAACTGGTGTTCTCATTTAAGCCCTATGAAAGCCTTTCTACAAAATTGATTTTGAATATTGTGTGAATTTCAATAATATTTTACAAATGAGCTAATACTTGAAAAGTCCAGCCTTTGACCATCATATATCTCTTTGACAACTGTTTTAAATGTCCACTGGTGAATATGGTTTCTAGACTCTTTTAGCTTCTTCCTTAAATCAATTATTTTCCAAGAGTAAATTTTCAAATAACTATTAATGACAGAATCAATAATTTTATTTTTGTCCATTTCAAGTGTTTTGGATTTGTCAGCTCATTTATACATTAGGTTGAAGGAGCTATAGGCTTTTCATTTTTATCCTTTTTTAAGATTTAGTATTTCTTTTTAACTTTTGTGAGAATTAGTGATCTCACTGTACATAGACAACAAATTCAGAAATTATTTCTATATCTATAACCAATCATTTCATATTTATTTTGATATAGATGATGTTTTATTAATGATCTTGGTCAATGACTCTCATTTCAACTGCATTTTAACTCTACTGTTAATGATACATACATGTGAGACTTCTGGGTATCTTTAAGACTCTGAACTCCTTCATTTCTTGATCTTTAATGAAATTTTCTAACATAATTTTCCCTTTCTTTGTGGTCTCTTCCACATTGAAGCTAGAGTTGATCAATTAATGAGAAAGGTTGAAGTTGTAGTAATTAATAAGGAAATATCTAAATATACTTATGGATTAATCTAGGATTTAGGATAATGAGAATGAACAGAGTAACATACTGAGAGTGTCACACCCAAAATAGGCTGAGTGAGGTTAACCCTGAACTCCTTATTCATAATTCAATTAATTAAAGAGAAAGAATGATGAGTTTGGGAAACAGATCTTGTTTGGGAAACATAAACCTGTCACACAAAACACTTGATCAATTCTTGATTTATATATTAATGATAATTTCATAGTGTCATATGACTTACAACTGGAAAGGTCCTTTGAGATCATTTAGAGTGTTCCCCTTATTTCATAGATAGTAGAGCAGAGAACCAAAGAAAAGAAATTTGGAAGGTCACACTGGCAGTAAGTAAGGGAGGTAGGACTCAAGTCCAAGTTATCTGTATCTAAATCCCATGCTCTAACACAAAGTTGCCTCTCAGTTTTCAAAAGGCAAAAAAAAAAAAAATGAATGTGAGAACTGTTATTCAAGACCTTATTTGGACCAATAAACAGGGACTGTTCCTTGAAGTAGAAATAATAAGAGCTTGAGAAGGAAGCAACTAGAATTATTTTAGAATCTTTGATCAATGTGGAAGGGAAAACTGGTTCTTTTCTGATTCACAACCCACATGCAGGCAAAATAGATTTAGAAATCAATCCAAGTATAGGATGTCCCCAGGAACTAAATTCTCCTGCCCCAAAATAGAGGCACAACACCTAGGTATCTCCATTTGAAAGGACCCCAATGAGGCCCTCTAGTACAACCAGAATCTAAACATGTATCTGCTTTAAAACTTACATAATGAGTCTTCCAATTTTTCCTTGAAGACCTCCAGTGAGGGAGAACCTGATACTTTGTTAAGGCAACACATTTTAGTTTTTTCGTTTGTTTGTTTTTAATTTTATGTTTTCTTTTTTAGTTTACAATAGTCATTTCCACAAGATTTTGACTTACAAATTTTCTTCCCATCTTTCTGCTACCCCAAAATAGTGATCCCACTGAAAACCCCCTCCCCCAATATGCTCTCTCCTATATCCTCCCCAATCCCCTCTCCTACTTTCCAGTAGGGCAAGATGGCTCTCCATACCCCAGTGCCTATATATCTTATTTCCCAGTGCATGTAAATAATAATAACAATATTTTTAAAACGTTTTATTTTAAAACATTGAATTCCAGATTCTTTCCCTACTTCCCTCATAACCCTCCCTTACTGGGAAGATAAGCAATTCAATACAGGTTGTACATGTGTTGTTATGCAAAACATTTTCATAGTAGATATATTGTGAAAGACTGACTATATTACCCTCCACCCTATCCCACCCTCCATTTGTTCTAATTTCTACTTTGACCCTGTCCCTTTTCAAAAGTGTGTGCTTCTAAGTACCTACCCCTCCCAATCTGCCCTACCTTCTATCATCCCCCCTCTTATCCCCTTCCCACCTACTTTCCTGTAGGGTAAGATGCCCAATTTATTGTGTATGTCATTCCCTCCTTAAGCCAAATTCAATGAGTGTAAGGTGAACGCATTCCTTTTTGCCTTCCTGTTCTTCTCCTCCATTGTAACAGTTTCCCTTTGCTTCTTTTATATGAGATAATTTACCCTACTCTGTCTCTCCCCATCTTCTCTCATTATATTCATCTTATACCTCTTAATTATATATTTTTAAATATCACCCCTTCCTATTCAATTGATCCTGTGCCCTCTTTCTATGTATACTTGTACACACTTTTACACAACTCACATATGTATTCACACACACATATACCCTCCTATATAGATATATATGTGTATATATACTTATAAGTATATATACATATACTTATGAAACTTTTCTCCATATGAGGATAGTTGAAGGGAATATAAATGTGTATATATATATATATATATATATATATATATATATATTATATATATAATATATATATGTTTTATATATAATATATATGTTTTATATATATAATATATATGTTACACACACACACACACACACACACACACACACACACACACATATATATATATATATATATATATATACTGAGAAAAGTTTCATAAGTTACAATTATCATTTTTCCATATAGGAATGTAAATAGTTCAACTTTGATAAGTTCCTTATGATTTCTTTTCACTGTTTACCTTCTCATGTTTCTCTTGATTCTTGTATTTGGATGTCAAATTTTCTATTTAACTCTGGTTTTTTTCATCAAGAATGCTTGAAAATCCTCTTTCATTGAATGACCATATTTTTCCCCAAAACATGATACTCACTTTTGCTGCATAGGTGATCCCTGGTTTTAATCCTAGCTCCTTTGGCATGTGGAATATCATATTCCAAGCACTTCAATCCCTTAATGTAGAAGCTGCTAGATCTTATGTTATCCTGATTGTGCTTCCACAATATTAAAATTATTTCTTCTTGTAATATTTTCTCCTTGATATGGGAATTCTGGAACCTGGCTATAATATTCCTATGAATTTTCTTTTGGGGATCTTTTTCAAGAGGTGATTAGTGAATTCTTTCACTTTCTATCTTTCCCTCTGCTTCTAAAATATCAGGACAATTTTCTTTGAGAATTTCTTGAAATATAATTTCTAGGTTCTTTTTTTGATCATGGCTTTCAGGTAGTCCAATAATTTTTAAATTATCTCTCCTGGATCTATTTTCTAGGTCACTGGTTTTTCCAATGAAATATTTCACATTGCCTTCTATGTTTTTATTTGTTTGGATCTATTTAATAGTATTTTGATTATTTATCATATACCTTCCATTATCATTAGCTTCCATTTACTCCATTCTAATTCTGAAGGAATTATTCTCTTCAGTGAGCTTTTGAAATTCTTTTTCCATCTGGCAAATTTGGCTTTTTAAGGCATTCTTTTCCTCATTGGGTTTTTGGGCCACTTTTGCCATTTGAGTTAGTATATTTTTAAGGTGTTATTTTCTTCAGTCAGGTTGTTGACTCTCTTTTCATGATTTTCTTGCATCATTCTCATTTCTCTTCCCAATTTTTCCTCCACTTCTCTCACTTGGTTTTCAGAATCTTTCTTGAGCTCCCCTATAGCCTGTAACCAATATCATATTTTTCTTGGAAGCTTTTGGTGCAGGAGTTCTGACTTCATTGCCTTCCTGACATTCCATGTTTGATACTTTTTGTCCCTGAGAAATGAATGTAAGGTTTGATTTCTCTGCTTCCTTTGCTTGCTCATGTTGCCACTCAATTACTTGACTTTTGAGCTTTTTGCCATAGTAGAACTCTAAACTTTCTAAAGAGGAGAGCTTTGTCCCAAATTGCTAGGGTTTTCTCAGATGCCAGAACTATTAGTTGAGTGCCCTCTCTGAAGTCCCCACAATCTCTGACACACCCCCAGGACTTCCACCCAAGACAGCAATCCAGATTCAAGCAGGTTAAAGCAAGAGAGATTAACCTCTGAATCGTCACTTGGTCCCCCTATGATCCCCAGGCTAGGAGCTCTGATGGAGCCATGTGGAATCAGCTGGACAGCCACTGTACCTCTGCCACTTCTTGCCCCAGGGGGCTGGGGCAAGACCATATTCCTTCATCTCCCCCGCTCAGCTCCAACAGCATTCCTCATTGACCTTTTACTCTGTCTTTAGCATTTGTGGGTTGATAGTTCTGGAAACCACCACAGTTGCTGGTGATCCACTCTCCCCACTCTCTATACAAGTTTGCTCCAGCCTCTGCTGGTTGGGGCCACCCTGGGGCTAAAACTGGGGGCTTGTGCAGGGCTGGGCTCAGCACCCTGTGTGCTGTAATGGACCCTTCTTGTAGGCCTGCTGACCTGCCTTCAGCAGAAGATTTGTTTATCTCTGTCACTTTGTGGGTTCTGTTGCTCTAAAGTTTGTTTAGAGTCATAATTTGTAGGTATTTAAGGTGTGTATGGGGGGAGCTCACAGAGTTTTCTGCTTCTGTGCTGCCATCTTGGCTTCATTTTAGTTTTTTGCCAGCTTTGTTTCCTCAGAATCTTTTTTCTTACCTGAAAAATAAAATGTTTCTTCGTAAATTTCACTGATCGATCATTTTGTGAACAAGAAGGAGATATTTTAATTGTATAAAAGGTTAGGTAAAGATATAAGTTCTTATTAAAAGATGAGGTCTATAGCAGTGTTATTAATGGGTCCATCCCAACTAGAGTACCTCAGGCATTGTGTGTTATTAGACCTGTTTTGTTCAATGGTTTTATCAGTACCTTGAATGAAAACATATTAATATTTTATTTTTTCCAATTACTCATAAAATTAATTTTTTGCATTTTTTCATTTTGATTTCCCAATTCTCCCCCTCCCTTTCACTCCTTTTCCTTCACTAAGAAGGCAAGCAATTTGAGATAGGTTATACACATGTAAGTCAGACTGTATATATTTTCAAACAAAAGAGGCAAATGCCGCCCAATGGCCAATGTTCCTTAGTGCTATCTGACTCAGAATAATATGTCATTGGGAAATGTTTAACAAAATATGTAAAAATACAAAACAATTTGGATAATGGTAATTTGTGGGCTTTTTAAAGTCAATATGCAGCCAGGAAGGATTTGTTTCTATTTGATTTTGACACAGAAACATGTCATCTTTGAAATACTTTTATATCATTTTATGAAGTAAAATTTTATTTTATTTGAACTGATTCTGTCCTGGTGTTTGCATTTCCTGCTTATCTGGTCCTAGAGACAGGTTCATTTACAGCTGATCTAATACAAGGGAAAGATGTCAAAATCTACACATGGGTAACAAATACAACTGTGGAACTGCACACCTATCCCAGCAGATATTAACATGAAGAAGACTTGAGGGCTTTAGTGAACTGCAAGCTTAGCATGAATTGAAAGTACAACATGGTAGCCAAAAGTCTAGTGAAATTTCAGCCAGCATTAATAGTTCCATAGTGGCTATAATGAGGAGAGTGAAAGCCTGCTGTATTACACCCTGATTAGAATACTTCTAGAATACTCTGTTCAGTGCTGTGTGTCATATTTTAGAAAGGACATTGGCAAATTTGAGTGGATCCATAGGGGCCACCTAAGATAGTTAGAAGATGGTAGAATCCATCATATAATAGATCAATCAATAAGAATTTATTAATTGCATACAGTATGCTAGGCCAACGAACCCCAAGGTCCAGTCTCCTGAGCTCTGTGTCCAGTGGGGCCAGGTTCAAGTCTCTGTACAGATTTTGTGGGGGTGATCTGAGCAGTTCTGAGCTCCTTCCCATATAGGAATGAGACTGGGGTGAGCACCACTCCTCAGACCAAGCTTTGGCCCCAAATCTAGTCCAACCTGTGCCTGGACAAAAATCTACTCCATAAATACTAGTTGGTGAAGGATTTCATCAGTCAAATGGATCGATTGATCCAGCCTCTGATCCAAGGCCTCCAGGGAGGGAGCACCCACCATTCCTAGAGGCACTCTAGGAGAGCTCTGAGGTTTTCTTGACTCAAGGTAATCTGGTCTCTCCACAACCAGCAGTCCTTGCTTCTTGCTCATCCTCTGGGGTCAAGCAGAACATGGTGAATCCTGTTTCCACAGCTCAGTCTTTTGCATTCTTCAAGACTGTCATCCTGTATCTCCCCATCCCTTGTTTGCTCAAGATTGTGGGGCCCCCGTATTTGCTGAGGTGAGGTCTGAGCAGCCTTCAAGTCAGATAGATGGGGGTGGGTGGGAAGGGGCCTCCCTTCCCCAGTGAGTTCCCTTGTCCCTTTCTCGTTGACCTCGGTCTATGCTATCTTGGGCCAGAACCTGATTTACAGCCTTGCATGCTAAGGGGTACTAAAGAAGCCCACATATGGTGGGAAAGTTGGAACACTAATACATTGTTGGTGGAGTTGTGAGCTGATCTAACCGTTCTGGAGAGCAATGTGGAACTATGCCCAAAGGGCTATAAAAATGTGCATACCCTTTGACTCTGCAATACCACTTCTAGGGCCATATCCCAAAGAGACCATACAAGTGGGAAAAGGACCTATATGTACAAAAATATTTATATTTTTGTGTTAGCCAAGAACTGGAAATGGAGGAGATGACCATCCATTAGGGAATGGCTGAACAAGCTGTGGTATATGAATGTAATGGAATACTACTGTGCTATAAGAAATGAGGAGCAGGCAGATTTCAGAAAAACCTGAAAAGACTTAGATGAACTGATGCTGAGTGAGGGGAGCAGAACCAGGAGAATACTGTACACAGTTACAGCCACAGTGTAGGGGGACTGACTTTGATAGACTTGGCCCTTCTCAGCAATGCAAGGACCTACAGCTCCAAAGGACTTGCAATTGGGAAGACAAAATCTATACAAAGTATAACTAATATAAATACAGGGAAATTTGGAGAGGGAAAGCCTTAACATCCAGAGAAATCAGAAAAAGTGAGAAGATGGATAGATAGATAGATAGATAGATAGATAGATAGATAGATAGATAGCCAGATAGCCATATAGTCAGATATATGTGTGTGTATATATATGTATATTGGTTGTTGTCCTTCCTTCTGAAGAGGACCAAAATGATATCATTATGCTAAACTAAAGTTTCAATATGTCTGACTGACTGATCAGACTGATACAAGCTCAGAATTCTCTTCCACAGATCAGGCACAAATAGTCCATGTGAACATTTGGGGTGGATTCTCTAGATTTGTGTATCATGCATTTCCTTTGAGCTGTTTCACTTATGCTTTGCTCATAGAACATAGCACTTTCTCTGATGTGGACATGCCATGCTAAGTGGTCCTGTGCCAGTGTCTGCCATGTCATGCAATCAATTCCAAAGTTCTTAAAAGAGACCTTGAGAGTATCCTTGAATTGCTTCTTCTGACCACCATGTGAACACTTGCCCTGTGTGAGTTCTCCATAAAATAGTGTTTTTGGCAAGTGTATGTTTTGCATTTGAACAATGTGGCCAGCCCATCGGAGTTGTGTTCTCTGAAGCAGAGTTTGAAAGCTTGGCAGTTTAGCTTGAGTAAAGACCTTAGAGTCTGGTACCTTATTCAGCCAGGTGATCTTCAGAGTCTTCCTGAGGCAATTCAAATGGAAGAGATTCAGTTTCCTGGCATGGGGCTAAATATGTATGTGTGTATGTATGTATGAATATATGCATGTGTGTATATGTATAGATGACCATATAGACATATATGTAAATTTGAAGGAAATTACAGACTCTAAGAAACCAGAAGTGAGGAAAGAGTCTATGCAATAGCACAGAGTTAGGAGACATGCAGATTTAGGGTTAATATGAAAAAATACCAAATAATTACAGCTATCCAATCATGTGAAAGGAACAAGAATGATATTCTGGCTAAACCATAGAGTGAATGAGGAATAATATGAAATAAGTTTGGGAAAGTAGATCGGTACCAAGTTGTAAAAGTGCTTTAAATGACAAACAGAGGAATTCATATTTTATCCTAGACAATCAGGAGCTATTGAAATTTACTGACCAGAGGGTTTATGTGATTTGTCCTGTATTTACATGAATGATGATTTAGAATAGTAAGACCCTAGACAAAGGCACATTAATGATGACATAACAATTGTTCAGGTGAGAGGTGGTAAGAACCTCATACTGTGTGAAGGAAGAGAAGAGGACAGGTATAAGATGTGTTGTGGAGGTAATCTAGAAAAGACTTAGCAACAGATTAGATTTGTGAGTCAAGGCAGAGTGAGGAGTAAAGGATGACACATACATCATGAATCTGGCTGACCTGAAGGATGGTGTAGTCAGACAGAGATAGGGAAGTTAAGAAGATGGGTAGGTTTGTGGGGAAAGATAAAAAATCTTGTTTTGTTAAGAGATAAGTTCTTTTTTGGATTTAAGTTTAAAACACCTGGGAGGAGTTTATTCAAAATGTCCAATTGGCAATATGTGATGTGGGACTGAGCTTTGGAGAAAGAGTAAGGTTTATTTATGTTTCTGGAAATCTTCTATTTGAAGATAACCAAACAAGAAACTTATAGAATAATTGGTGATGTTTAACATGAAAAAGAGAAGCCAAGGGAAATAATAACTTGTCCTCGGGTATCTTAAGGGTTGTCATGTGAAAGGAAGATTAGACTTGTTCTGCTAGAAGACATGAATAGAAGTTGCAAAGACAGATTTAGACTTAAGGTAAGAAAAAAATTACCTAACAATTACAGCTATCTGAAAAAGCTACTGCAAGAGATAATGAATTTCCCTTCAATGAAGATCTTCAAGTGAAGAGTGGGTAACTTCCTACCCATTGAAGATGTTGTAAAATCCATTTCAATTTGGGTATGGGTTAGACTATATAGTCTCAAAGGTCCTTTCCAAACCATTGAAATCTGCTATTCAAAAGATGGCTAGAAAGAGAGGGGTCAATGGATAGGAGTGGGGTGAGGAGAGAGTAGAGGGGAAAAAAAGTTTATTTCATTGATGTAGACCTGTAGTAAGGTAGTGGCAGAGAAACTAGATATGTGAATGCAATAGAACTTAATAATAGATTAGAGAAAAGATATGAAACTTTTAGTTGTTTAGTTCATCACACAAAAATAGGCAATGGCTAAAAGTAATTTTTGCTATTGTTGTTCAGTCATTTCAGTTATTTATTCAACCAAACTAGTCATCAAATATATTCTATCCACTAGAATTTATTTCAAAAAACTATCTCAGTGTACTTCACACACAATTAATTTTATCTTCTATTTACATGAATTAGACAAAAGATTCTATCCAAACTCCCCACCCCCCAAAAAACAGACCAATATAAGACATAAACTCAGGACTTTCTACCCCTAATACATTGGAATATGTCTGGACTTCCATTTAGCACACAGCCAAACTCTTTCCCAATTTGGGGTATTTAAGTTCACTTTATTGAAGAGAAGATTCTGGCCCTGACATTAGGATTAAGTTTCATTTCTTCCTTGCTCATGCTTTGGCTTGGTTTTCAGACACTAAATTAAGTCTATTGGCTTTAACCTATTTCAAGACACATAACTGGCACTGAGGTTCCCAAGAAGTGTTTTTTCTTTTTCTTTCTCAACAGAAAACATAGAACAAGCTTCATTTTTCATGTGACCTTTACTATCATCACAGAGAATCAAATAAGACACATTCACCTGATCCTAAGGCAATTTCTACTCACTTCTCTAGATGAAAGTAAATCCTGCCCAAACCTTAGTCATAGCTACTGGGGAAAGTCTTACCAATGTTAAAATGGCCTTGGTCTTATGCCATGGTGCCAGAATAGAAATAATCAAACTGTTATCCCACTATTCTAAGGTGCCAAGAGTATACCTGCCAGATCATTCATTCTTCTCTCTCCCCCCTCCCCCAACATTTTTTTCCCTCAGTAGCACCATCTTTTAGATGCAAGTATTTTCCTGCCCCCAGAAATTAGGAATTTCTCATTCATCACCTCTCATTCTCACCTTACACTTTCCATTTTCTCACAGATTGATATGAATAAAGATTGCCACTACATCTCAGCCCTGCATTTTTCCTCTGAATGATACTAGGATTGGGTAATCAGATCAATTTATACCTAATCGGAAGGAATTTTCTTCCAAATGAGACTTGTCAGACACATTTATGTCCTTTAAAGCCACTGTAATTGACCCAGCAGAGGCAAAATGTAGAACAGCACCTGTCTGCTTGGAGCAAATACAATTCATGGCAACATCAGGACCCCAGAAAGAAGGATTTCTGGGTCCTTGTTACACTTTGCACACTAGCTCATGGATGCACAGAGGAAATGCCAAGTAATCTTTTTTTATTCCATTTTACCATCAATAAAATGGTTCTTAATACTAATGCATGATAAAATACTCAAAGGATCTGTGATATGGTCAAAATATGGAGACCCCTTACACTAATATAGCAACTCAACAACTCCTACATGACTGGGCTTATCAGTCCTATTTTTTTATTGTTGCTTCTATTGTTTTAGGAACATGAAATGACTTTCTCAAGGTTGTTTTTCTAGTAAGTGTCAGAGGAAAAATCTCAACTCAAGTCTTCCTAGTTCCAATCCCAGCACTCTATCCACTATGCTCTGGCTTCTCAAGCATAGGAATGCATAAATGACATAAATATTTTATTACCAGGGCATTCTGATATGCTACCATTATTATGAGGAAACCATTAACAAACTGTATTGGTACAATTAAATGCATAGTCAATTGCATTGAGAAATGGAGAGATGTGGAGACATAGGGAACACAAGAAAATCCAAAAATGATTTGCAGTTGGATGTTGATATATTTTAAGTTTGAACATGTATATGTATCATATTTCTGATAAGTCATCTCAAATTAAATCATTGTTTGTTTTGGGTCCCCCTATAAAGACCTAGAAACATAGAATCAAATCACAGATACTAATGCCAGAAAATATAGAGAGCATCTTAAAAATCTCTATCTCTACAAAATGAGCTTCCAACCATCAGCTTAAATCAGTTCCCCCTCACCTACTAAACTGTTCTTTGCTCTCGTTGCTGCCTACAATCCTACAACTCCTCTATAATTTCCCAGTGCAATAAGCTGAACTTTCTTCTATATCTATCCTGAATCTTACAGTCAACTACTTCAAAAACATATTCACCAGCACCCTATAATCCTTTCACATCTTAATTTTTTTTTTGCTTTTTAGAGGGCAATTGGGGTGAAGTAACTTGCCCAAGGTCACATGGGTAGATTTTTGTTTGTGCATTGTCTGAGGCCAGATCTGAACTCAGGTCCTTCTGACTCCAGGGCCCACGCTCTACTCACCGTGCCACCTACTACCCCTGACATCTTAATTTCTACCACATTTTACAATCCCCAGGCCTGTACAACTCCTATTTCTTTCTTTGCACTTGTTTAAGGAAGGCTAAGAATTGCTCAAGAAAGTCACCAACCATTCTATTTGGATTCCCTACAAATTCAATCCATGTAAACTCAGCTGAACCTTCAGTGCTGAACAGTAATGTTATTATTTATCACATTGCTTCCTTATTTTATTTCTCATGTCATCTTTTTCAAATGTGGTCCATTCTCCCTGATCTCCTTTTCTCAGTGCCATCATGCTTACTCTCAGCAAATTCCCTTGGCTTCTGCTTCTCTGAAAAGATAAAGTTGCTTCAAGGTATGATCCCTCATACTCCTTAAAACTCTTCTTTATCTTCTCATCAAATTTTCCTATTTTATCTCAAAGAAAGAGGCAGCACTCTCTTTAATCTGAGATAATCTTTCCACCAATTCCCTAGATTTTATCTACTGCTGTATTCTTTAAACTCTTGCTGCATTAATCAACATATTTCTGTACCTTAAACTTTTTCATCTCCAAAGGCTCCACATCCTTAGCCTACTAGGATAACATGTGTCCCAATCAAAACAAAACAACTTTCATCAACTTCAGTACTCTCTCTATCTCTCTTTCCTATTCACTGTCAAAACTCTGGGACATCTATTCTCATTTTGCCCTTTTTCCCACTATCCACCCATTCTTCCAACTCTTGGAATTTAGTTTCTATCCCCACCTAGCAGGTGATATCACTCTTTTGAAATTCATCAATAATCTAATTACTCCAGTGATCTTTCTTGATCTTCATGATTCTTGACATTTCCACAGCATTTCACATTGCTAACCAACACCTCCTTCTCTATACTTTCCCCTTCCTTGGCTTCCTTGACATTGTTTTCTCTTGACATTTTTCCTCCTATATTATTAACTGCTCCTGTATTCACTGATTCTTCTTCCTCCTCCCAATTCTTACAATAGGTATTCACTAAGGTTCAAACCACAGTTCTTTTCTTCTCTCTCTAAACATATATACATATGTATACATATATGTATATGTGTGTATGTATGTGCGTGTGTATTCACCCTAGGTAATCTCATCCACTCCCATAATTTCAAGTACACTTCTACAAAGTTGACCTGAAATCTCTCTTCTATCACAACCTCTATCCTTATGTCTGTACCATCATTTCCAAGATATCTACTTGAATGCCTCCTCAGAATCTCAAACTCATTTTTCTCCCAAACCTATTTATCTGCTTGACATCTCTTTTCTGCAAAATGGTTTCATCTTTTGCCCAATCACCCTGATTTATAACGTAACAGGCATCTTTATCTAGAATATTCTCTCTCCTCATTTGTCTCTTAGCTTTCCAAACTTTTTTCAAAGTTCAACTTAATTGGGCAACTAGGTGGCATTGTAGATAGCACACCAGCTCTGGAGTCAGGAGAACCTGAGTTCAAATCCAGCCTCAGACCACACATTTGACACTTACTAGCTATGTGACACTGGACAAGTCATTTAACCCTAATTGCCCTGCCCCCCCCCAAAAAAATTCAAACTCAAATCATACCTCCTACAAGAGGAACTTTCCACCCCCGATCTACTAGTCCCCTTCCTCTGAGATTATCTTCTATTTACTCTGTATATTTTGTATGTATATAGGTGATTCCATATTGTTCTCCCATTAGAATATTACCTCCTTAAAGGTAAGGATTGTGTTATTATATTTCTGCGTATATCTAAGCACTTAATACAATGCCTGGCACACAATAAGTGCTTAATAAATGTTTGTTGATTACTTAACTGTCTTCTCTCACTTCCCATGTCTAATCAGTTCATTTCCTAAACATCACTTACCTAGACTTCTATAATAGGCTATTAATAGATATCCTTGATTCCCCTCTGTCCCTAGCCATCCTACATATGTTTTCTGCCAGATCAATCTTTCTAATATATAGCTCTGGACATGTCACTACCTTATTTTATTTATTAAAACAACAACAACAACAACAAAACAACAACAACAAAAAAAAACCCAAGCAAACAAAAACCTTCAATGGTTCCCTATTACCATGTGAATAAAGCCCAAACTCCTCAGTCTGTCTTTCTTTCCCCCCAAACCATATCAGAGACCATAAATTTATTTCATACTACTGTGGACTAGTGATAAGACCACTGGACTCATACAAGACCTGTGTTATGATCTCACCTCCCCTACTTAGAAGCTATAAAACTTTGAATAAATCATAAAAGCCTTTGGACTTCAATTTCCTCACCTGAAATTGAAAAAGTTTGATTGAGTGATCTATAAAGTCCCTCCTCTGGGGTTCTATACTCCACATTGTGAATCTGGGAATGAGTCAACCTTACTCTCATCAGATTTGGCTTAAGGAGGAAATAACATACACATTCAATTTAATTTCTTACCCTACAGGAAAGTATGGGGGAAACTGAATAAGAGGGGGGAATGTTCAGAAAAACATGTGAAGTCCTATATGAACTGATGCAAAGTGAACTGAGCAGAACCAGATCATTGTATACAGTAACTTGATGACTGACATAATGACAATCAACTGTGAAAGACTTAGCTACTCTGATGAATACCATGATCCAAGAAAGTTCAAAAGGACTCAAGAAAAATGCTATCAGCTTTCAGATAAAGAAATATTATGAACTCTGAGTGCAAACTGAAGTATAATTTTCTCATTTTATTTTTGTTGCATTTTGTGCAATATGTCTAATATAGAAATATGTTTTGTGTGATTTCACATGTGTAGCTAATTTCATATAGTTTGCCTTCTCAGCAGGTGGGAAAGTGGTGAGAAGAAAGAAGAGAATATTACTCAAAATTAAAAAATAAGAATGCTAAAAATAAAAAAGAATAAAAAGAATGACAAAAAAGTAAAGAACATGTGATAAATCCAACAGGTCAATATGGGAATAATGGCATTCTAGACCAGGAACTTCTAACTTTTTTGTGTGTCACAGAGCCCTTTGGCAGTCTAATGAAGCCTATGAACTCCTCAGAATATTGTTTTTACATGTATAAAATACATAGGATTACAAAGGAAATCAATTACGTTGAAATACAGTTTATATTTCTCTCTCTCTCTCTCTCTCTCTCTCTCTCTCTCTCTCTCTCTCTCTCTTTCTCTCTCTCTCTCTCCCCCTCTCTCTCCTTCTCTCTCTTTCTCTTTTTCTCTCTCTCCATTTAGGAAAACATGTTCAATTGCCCAGACCCAGTGCTACCAACATTGCTTTAGAATCCAGCCCCACATCCACCTTGATCCCCAAAACATCTTACTCCCATTGCCCCCATTTGAGACATTCAGCCCATGTCACATGGGTATTTGACAAGAGCAAAAGAATGTACAGGAAATGAGGAACATGAATGGACAAGCAGAGGGGGACAAAGGAATGGTAGTACTGTGGGTATTTTCTTCTTACTTAGAAGTGATAAAGTAGAACTAAAGTCAGTTACGGCATAATGAAAAAAAATTCACAGATTTGTAGTAAAAACAAAACAACAATAAAACAAAACAAAATCTTTCATCTCAGAACTGGAAGGGACCACAGAGGTCATCTTGCTGTTTCAATCTATTTAAGCCAAGAAGACTTTTAAGATACCCTATATAATCTAAATTCTGATATCTTTCAGGATGATCTGATATCTTTTAATATGGAAGATGCTGAACACAGCTTAGTCATAAACCTTAATTGTTTTATCTGCCTATGATTTTTCTCCTACAGGGCAAAACCATAGATGATGCAACCTTATCACAAAGTACTATGCTTTCTGTTCTTCCAAAAAGGAAAACTGTAATATAAGAGTGAGATGCAGTATTTCATTGCTTTCACAAAGTGAATGTAATTGGAAGGAATGAAGCCAACTACTATATTGAAATCTTGCCTCTGCTATATCCCTATAATCAAAGTTAATACCTCTAAGCCTCAGTTTCTTCATCTGGAAAAGGAATACAGAATTACCTCTACTATCCATCTCTCAGAGTTTTTATGAAGGTACAATGAGCTAAGACATACAAAGCACTTTGAACATATTAAAATACTACATAAATGTCTGTTGCCAGTGCTGCTACTGGATGAAAGAAGGATTGGACTGCGATTACAATGGCATTGGGCAGTGGTTCTCAAAATATGGAAAATGAACCACTTGGGGTTTCTGAGACTCTTTCAAGGGTTCACAAGGTAAAAAGCTATCTTCATAATAACACTAAGATGTTATTTGCCAGTGAAAATCTTCCCTTGGGGGTGGAGCCAAGATAGGACAGAGAAGTCAAAAAGTTGCCTGAGACATACCCAGTTTCCCTTGGAAACAACATTAAATCAAGACTGAAAGAATTCTGTAGCAACAGAATTCACAAAAAGATGGAATGAAACAATTTTCCAGCCCAAGAAAACTTAGCAAGATTTTAGGAAAGGTCTGTCTCACTTGGGTAAAGGGGCAACACAGGCAATGTCCAGGCAAGCCGGTAGGAGGCTCTTAGACACAGCCCAGATCAGCAATCAAAGCCCCACAGTCCAGGCTTAACAGGACAGTGGCACAGCAGACCTGCTATCAAGCCTCCAGCCCCAGAACAGCAGGCAAATTTCCAACCCCAGAATCCAGGGCACAACAAACGTGACTAGGCTAGGCTATGCTAAAGCACTGAACAAGCCACCAGAACCAGAAGTCCCAGCTCAGAAAGCAAGTTACCAGATCCCTGGACCCCATGCAAGGAGCTTGGAATGTTACTCCAGTGCCCCAGGAGCAAAGATCAATTTTTTTTTTAAATAAGCAAAACCAAAAAAGAACCCTGACTATACATAATGGTAAGGAATTTAAAGATCTTCCCTGCCCCATAATAGACCTAAGGGAATTTGAACATCTTCTAGCCCCTTGATAGGCCAAATATAATCACCTGGAGCCTGTGGTGAGAGGATTTTGCTGAATGGGTGGAGCAGGAAGGGTGGAGGAGAGCTCCAGGGAAGCTGGGAGTCAGAGCAGTTGGTGTGGTGGGAGAGACTGTATTTGTTTGTGGGAAAGCTTTGGGATGGTGTTGCTCTCCACAGTGTTATTGTGCATAGATTTATTTGTTGCTATGATGGATTCAGTTTTCTGGTGTTGGGATTTGGCTTTCCAGTGTCTAAATAAATGTTTTCCTTTTATCTTCTATATGGAGTCTTTTGTATTTTATGATTCAGAAGTATACCATCATATTCATAGTTGCCATCAGTGCTGTGAATATTGCCTTGACAATACATTTGGTGTCATGAACAGGATCACAACATATCTCTATTTGGAGGCAGACTTTAGAGGAAGAAATGGATATGCCAGGATAAGAGGATTTACCTTATTCCTCCCTCATGAGGGAATGGGATAAAAGCACCAGACCCTGTGAAAACTATGAACTGAGGCTACAGAGGGAAAACCTAGAGATTTAGAAAGATGTTTACAAGGAATACCAATAAAACCAGGGAAAGAACTGGCACAAGTGTGTAGAAGAGGCTGGGTTTTACTAACAGGTTACTGTATTATATGTAAAAGCAGAGAGAAACTGCTGCAGGAGAAAACTCAGATGGAAAGGAAGTTAGCTGATTTGAATGAGAAACTTTCTGTGTTACAGCATGCAAGCTTCCCTTCAAAAGAGCAAGTTGGAGGGGCTCAGGTGATAGGAGAACAAATTACTGTTTGGGAGTTGGCTCATCTGCATGATAATCTGTTCATTTAGCTAAAAAGAAGTAGAAAACTAGCAAAAGGAAGGCACATGCAACTCTGGCACAGGTTGAGTCTAGTTGCCATGATGATGGCTGCCAGGAAAACATGTGGGAGGAAAATGAAACAATGTTAGAGGAGGCTTCTCAGGCAGAAGTTCACAGCATACTAAGAAGAAAGCAAAAGAAACACAGTCTTCAGGGAAATAATTGAGGATTTTACTCAACAGGAGGTCACTGTTATATTAAGGTGATTCACCCAAAGGATGGGAGAATAGTTAGTGTCTTGGATGGTGAGAATCAATGATGAAGGGGCTGGAGGAGTATCAGCAGAGAGCATGGATTGCTTGAAATTTGTAGGTATTAATCAGAATCCTTTTGTACAGCAAGTTTTAGGGATCATCATATGCAAAGAGGTAACAATGGAACTAACCTGTAAACTTTAGATGCTGAGGGATGCAATAAAATATATACCACTGATAATATGTGGCCTAGTGGAAATAGTCCCTGGTAGTCAATTAGGGACCATATGAGAAAGTTAATGAGGTAATGAAGACAGCAATAATGGTCAGAGATGCTGATACATATCACAGTACCCTCTTAGCAGTTTCTCATAGAAAAGTCATAGTGAAGAGAGCTCCTCCAGCTTATAGGCACCTAATTCTGACTCTACTAATTGGGAAGACAGGTACTCTCTTTTGGACATGCTGGATAAGTTTTCACAGCTAACTGACTGAGGAGAATGGGAAAAAAGACAAATTTCCTCAAGAAAGAAGAGTAAATAGCCAGCATATTCAAAGTCAGAATAAACTGACAAGAAAAGAATTGTTTGCTGCTCTATTGAGATCAGAGGTAGATTTTGGAAGAACAGATGGTATTGCAACTAATGAACTATATAAAATGTACTGAGAAAAGTGGATTGATATTAGATGGAATAGGGAAGTAAGGACTTCCCCTACAGATCCTCCTGAATCCTTGCATCCAAGTTTGTAACACCTGCAGGGAGAATAATAAATTGGCCAGGCCCCACCTCAGATAAATGAAAGTATATTTCCAGCCAGAATGATGACCCCAAAATTGCAAATTAGAAAACAGTAAGCAACAATGAATAGTTGGCTCGTGGATTCTAGAAGCTTGGCTGACCATGTATGTAAAGTGCTTCTCACTATTGTCTCCTTGTTTCTTTTTTGCTTTTTTGTCAATTAGAATTGTTTGCTAGATTTGTTTCCTGCAGGCTTAATAAACTCCACCTGCAGATACCTAATTGCTTAAGTTAGATGTCACCCCCATCCACAACACCTGGACTTGGCATTGACTAAGCTCCACACATCACCTCCTTAGGTGACCTCTTGAATGTGACCTCATGGGGCAGGGATAGCTCTACATCCAATTTCAGAAGGAAGTAGCTATGGAAAAAGAAATCTTTGCCCCTTACCCCAAGATTTTGAGCCCCATTCATTCAAGGAGTGAATGATAGGGTGCTTGTGCTCAAGTTTCGGATGGGAGTGACACAATATAACAGAGATAACACAAACTAAGCACATAAAACAATATCTTAGGGGAGAGCTTGAATGTGACCTCATGGGGCAGGGATAGCTCTACATCCAATTTCTGAAAGAAGTAGCTATGAAAGAAGAAACCTTTGCCCCTTACTCCAAGATTTTGAGCCCCATTCATTCAAGGAGGGAATGATAGGGTGCTTGTGCTCAAGCTCTACCCTAAGATATTATTTTATGTGCTTAGTGTGTGTTATCTCTGTTATATTGTGTAAAGTTTTATTGACACCAGTTATCTCTAAAGTTTCATTGACCTATATAAGGGACATGAAAGATCTTGGGACCAAATGTAATGGTAAAGGAATTTTAAGATCTTCCCTGCCCCTTAATTGGCTGAATATAATCACATGGAACCTGTGCGGGGAGGACCTGGCTGAACGGTTGAAGGAGGAATAGTGGAGCAGAGCTCAGAGGAAGTTGAGAATAAGAGAAGTTAGCATGGTGGGAGAGAGAGGACACAGGTGAAAAGATAGCTAGTATTTTGAGTGATTGTTTGTGGGAAGGCTTTGGGATGGTGTTGCTCTCTGCAGTGTTATTGTGTATATATTTCTTTGTTGCTATGATGGATTCGGTTTTCTGGTGTTGGGATTTGGCTTTCTGGTGTCTGAATAAATGTTTTGCTTCTGTCTTCCATATGGAGAGTCTATTATATTTTGTGATTCAAAAATATGCCAGCATATTCATAGGCACTGTCAGTGCTGTGAATATTGCCTTGGTGAAACACCAGAGAGGATCAAAACATAAACTTAGAAGAGGACAACAATGTCAAAATGCCAACAGGTGGGGCATCTAGGTGGCACAGTGAGTAGAGCGTCAGCCCTGGAGTCAGAAGGACCTGAGTTCGGATCCGGCCTCAGACACTTAACTCACACACAAACAAAAACCTAGCCTTGTGACCTTGGGCAAGTTACTTAACCCCAATTGCCCTCCAAAAAGCAAAAAAAAAAAAAAAAAAAAAAATCAAAATGCCCACAGATGAAGCCTCAAAGGGGAATATGAGTTGCTACCCAGCCCAAAAGTCCTCTTGGAAGAACTCAAAAAAAATTTAAAAATCAAGTAATAAAGGTAGAAGAAAAAATAGGGAAAAGAAATGAAAGGTATGCAAGAGAATTATGGAATACAATGAGTCAACAGGCTTGGAAAAAGAAGTATACAAATTGACTAAAGAAAAAAACTCCTTAAAAAATCGAATTGACCAAATGGCCAAAAAAAATTCACTAAAGAAAACAACTCTTTTAAAGTAGAATTGAGGGGCAGCTAGGTGGTGCAGTGAATAGAGCACTGGCCCTGGAGTCAGGAGGACCTGAGTTCAAATCCGGCCTCAGACACTTAACACTTACTAGCCATGTGACCTGGAGCAAGTCACTTAACCCCAATTTCCTTTCAAAAAGAAAAAATAAATAAATAAAAGTAGAGTTTATCAAGTGGAAAAGAAGGTACAAAAGCTAACTGAAGAAAATAATTCCTTAAAAATTAGAATTGGCAACTGGAAGGTAATAACACTATAAGACATCAAGATTCAGTCAAGCAAAAACAAAAGAATAAAAAACAAACAGAAGAAAATACTTCATTGGGAAAACAACTGACCTGGAAAATAGATCCAAGAGAGATAGTTTAAGAATTATTGGACTATCGAAAAGTCATGATCAAAAAAAAAAAAAAAGAGCCTAGAAATCATCTTTCAAGAAATTATCAAGGAAAACTTCCTTGAGGTCCTAGAACAAGAGAGTAAAATAATCATTGGAAGAATACACTGATTATCTCCTGAAAAAGTTCCCAAAGTGAAAATTACAAGGAATGTTGTAGTCAAATTCCAGAAATATCACTTCAAGGAGAAATTGCTGCAAGCAACAATAAAGAAGCCATTAAATATTGTGGAGCCAGAATCAGGATTAAACAGGACTTGGTAGCTTCTACATTAAAGGATCAGAGGGCTTAGATTACAATATTCAAGAAGGTAAAGGAGTTGGATTACAACCAAGAATCAACTACTGAGCAAAAGTAAGTATAATCTTTCAAGGGAAAAGATGGACATTCAATGAAATAGAGGACTTTCAAACTTCCCTGATAAAGAGATCAGAGATGAATAGAAAATTTGATCTTAAAATACAATACTCAAGAGAAGCGCAAGAAGGTAAACAAAAAAGAAAACAACAACAACAACAACAGCAACATGGTATTCAAAAAGGTTAAACTGTTTACATCCCTATCTGGGAAGATGATACTTGTAGAACCGTATCTCTATTAGGGGAGTGAGAAGAATACTTAAACAGCTGGGGCATAAGTTGACTTTGATGTAATGATGAAAAAAAAAGTAATTAAGGTGTAAAAGAAGGATTGTACTGGGAGAAGAAGAAAGGGCAAGGCAGAATGGGGTAAATTATGTCACATGAAGAGGCATGAAAGACCTATTACAATCGAAAGAAAGAAGAGAGGGGGTGAATACTGTTTGAACCTTACTCTCATTGAATTTTCCTCAAAGAGGGAATAACATACACATCCAGTTGGGTAAAGAAATCTATCTTCCAGTATAGGGAAGTAGGAGAAGGGGAAAAGAAAGGAGAGATGGGAAGCTGATAGGAGGGAAGGCATATGCTACTAGTAGCTGCTGTGGAGGGGTAAGACCAATAACACCAGCACAGAGGAGGGCTGCTAGCACAGGTTCTTTGATCTGCTTTTCTAATGGAAAGCAACTCAAAAGGGATCAACAATCTTATTTAATCAACCATTTATATAATTTACTTAGTTTAGGAGAAAATGTCAGCACCCTCAACTTCAGAGAAAATACAAACAGAAATTTCAATCAGAAATAATAGCATAAAGACCAACAGACATGGCTTCTAACCATCTGACCAAATCATACATACATCACAGACCCAACTGTCTGACCATTACATATCTACATAGTTACTAGAGAAAGAAGCACCATCATCCGGGATTTTTAAAGCTGGGGGGAAGCTCCTTAATGGCTACCCAAAATCTTATCTGGTCAAATCACAGGAACACTCTTCCAATGAGTGAGCTCCAAAGCAAAATTCTAATCTCGGAGTATATATATATACACTTCTTCAGGGTCAGAGGGCATCTCAACCTTCATGACCCACTGCCTAATTACAAAGTAACAAAAGGTGTGGGCCTTCATGAAAAACAAACCTCCCCTAATCAATCTTTTCTTGTTGGGCTCCATGTGAGCCTATTAATTGGCAGGAAAAATCTTCAAGTGCTATTAACATTACAAGGTGGTGGTCAAAAGCAAAACACTGGTGAGGATGGAAAGGGTAAAAGGAGACAGATAAAAAAGCATAAATGGGGAAAATAGGATGGAGGAAAATACACAATTAGTAATCATATTAACTTTGAATACAAATGGGATAAACTCTCCCACAAAAAGAAAGTTAACTAGCAGAGGGGATTAAAAACCAGAATCCTACAATATGTTGTTACAAGAAACATAGTTGAAGCAGAGAGATACACACAGAGAAAAGGTAAAAGGCTTGAACAGAATATAGTATGGATCAGTTAAAGTTAAAAAAAAAAAAGCAGTTTTAGCAATTCTTCTCTCAAACAAAGCAAAAGCAAAATAGATTTAATTAAAAGTGGAAAGGAAGGAAATATCTTGCTAAAAGGTGGCATAGACAATGGGGTAATATCAATAATAAAAATATATGCACCAAGTGGTATAGCCTCCAATTTTTAAGAGAAGTTAAGTGAGTTACAGGATACCAAAACTATACTAATGGTGGACTTCAAACTCCCCCTCTCAGAAGGAAATAAGTCTAACCACAAAATAAATGAGAAAGAAGTTAAGCAGGTGAATATAACTTTTGAAAAGTTAGGTATGATAGACTTATGGAGAAAACTGAATGGGGATAGAAAAGACTTTTTTTTCTCAGCAGTACATAGAATCTAGGTAAAATAGTTTTGTTTTGTTTTGTTTTGTTTTTAATGACCATGTATTAGGACATAAAACCTTCACAGTCAAATGCAGGAAGGCAAATATGTTAAATGAATTCTTTTCAGATTATGATGCAATAAAATTACATGTAATAAAAAGCCATGGAAAAATAGATTAAAAATTAATTGGAAACTAAATAATGTAATCCTAAGGAATGAGTGCATCAAACAAAAAATCATAGAAATGATCAATAATCTCATCAAAAAGAATGAAATAATAAGACAATATGCCAAAATTTGAGAGATGCAGCCAAAGCAATAGGGGAAATTGTATATCTCTAAATGTCTGCATGAATAAAATGGAGGAGATCAAGGAATTGGGCATGCACTTTAAAAACCTAGAAAAATAACAAATTAAGAATCCTAGGGGCAGCTAGGTGGTGCAGTGAGTAGAGCACCGGCCCTGGAGTCAGACCTGAGTTCAGATCTGGCCTCAGACACTTAACACAAAACAAAACAAAAAAAAAAAAAAACCTAGTCCTGTGACCTTGGGCAAGTTACTTAACCCCAATTGCCCTCCAAAAAAAAAAAAAAACCTCAATTAGGGGTGGAGCCAAGATGGCAGAGTAGAAACAGCACTTCCACAGAGCTCCAGCCCACACCACTTCAAAATCATGTAAAAGGGGACTCTGAACAACCTCTGGAGCTCCAGCACCCACAGAACGACACAGAGAAGCTAATCTCCCACTGAGGACAGCCCAGCAGCCCGGCTAGGAGCAGCCAGCATAGTGCTCTGGGAGCCAACAGTGCAGTGAGCTGGGAGCTGAGCTCAGGACCTCATAAGTCAGAGGTTTTAGCCTGAGGGCAGGCAGACCAGCAGCTGGCTAGAGGGAACCCAGAACACTAGCAGTTGTGGAGATTCCAGAATTTTCAACACATATATGCCTAGGAAAAAGTGAGAGATTAGTGCCATATGGACTTTGGGATGAGTATTTAGTAGTGCATCCACTTCTTCCCCTGGGGGCTAGAAGCCACTGGGGAGTTGTGGCACAGCTGCCATTTTGCAGCTTCAGTTGCTGCTTCAGCTCTTGGCCTGCGAATTGTAGGGGGATCCTGCAAACAGTCAGGGGGGTAATCAGTCTTGCTTTAACCTCCCTGGATATGGATTGCCGTCTGGAATAGAGGATTTTCAAACATTCTTGAGGGAAAAACCAGAGTTGAATAGAAAATTTGACATTCAGACACAAGAAGCAAGAGATACTTGAGAAGGTAAAAAGGGAAAAGTAATCAAAAGGAACTTATTAAAGTTGAGCTATTTATATTCCTACATGGAAAAAAAATAAATGTGACCGATGAAACCTTTCTCAATATGAAAATAATGGAAGAAGGGTATATGGGCATATGAATACATATGTGAATGTGTGTATATATGTTTACAGTTATACATGGATTGAGGGCACAGGTTGAATTTGGTGGGAAGGGATGATACTTACGGGGTGAAGTTATGAGGTGAGAGAGGAATGTGGCAATAGGAGATGGGGAGAGACAGGGTAGGGTAAACTATTTCATGTAGAAGAAGAAAGGGGAAGTGGATGCAGGGGAAGGGAAGAACAGGAAGGCAAAAAGGCAAAACCACATTCTCATTGAATCTGGCTCAGGGATAGAATGACATACATACTAAATGGAGAGTAGGGGAGAGGGGAGTGAGAGGGGGGATGATGGAGGGGAGGGCATGCTGGGGGGTGGGGAAGTTGGAGGCACCCACTTTTAAAGAGGGACAGGATCAAAGTAGGGAATGGACCAGGTGGGGGATGGGATGGGTGGGAGCAAAATATAGTCAGTCTTTTATAATATATCTACTATGGTAATGTTTTGCGTAGCTATACATGTACAATATGTACAACACATACTGAATTTCTTATGTTCTCAGAGGGAGTGGGTGACAAGGGAGGAAGGGAATGGATCTGGAATTTGAAGTTTTAAAATTAAATGTTTCAAATATATACATATATATATATACATATATATATATGTATATATATATATACTATTATTAATACTATTTTGCATGTAATTGGGAGATAAGATGTGTAGGCTTTGGGGCACAGAGATTCACCTTGCCCTAATGGATAAATCGAAGGGTGACTAGCTATATCAGATTTTAATCTGTACTATAAAACAGCAGTCCTCAAAACTGCTTGGTACTGGCTGAGGAATAGAGTAATGGATCAATAGAACAGATTGGGTACATGATACTCAGCATGGCAGAAACTGGGCATAGACCATTATCTAACACCATATACCATAATCAAGTCTAAATGGGTGCATGATCTAGGTATAAAGGCTGATACTGTAAGCAATCTGGGAAAGCAAGGAATAGTTTACCTGTCAGATTTATAGAAAGGGGAAGATTTCATGACCAGTTTCTGCCATACTGTATTCCAGTTTTCCCAGCTGTTTTTGTCAAATAGTGCATTCTTATCCCAAAAACTGGGGTCTTTGGGTTTATTGAACAATAAATTACTATACTCATTAACTACTGGATCTTGCATGCCCAATCTATTCCACTGATCCACCACTCTATTCCTCAGCCAGTACCAAGCAATTTTGATGACTGCTGCTGTATAATACAGATTAAAATCTGGTATAGCTAGTCCACCTTCCCTAGCATTTAATTTCATTAATTCCCTTGATATTCTAGACTGATTGTTCTTACAAATAAATTTTGTTACTATTTTGTCTAAATCTATAAAGCAGTTTTTTGGTAAATTGGATTGGTATGGCACTAAATATATAATTTAGTTTGGGTAAAATTTTCATTTTTATTATGTTAGCTTGACCCAGCTATGAGCAATTGACATTTTTCCAATTAGTTAGATCTGACGTTGTGTGAGAAGTGTTTTGTAGTTGTGATCATATAGGTCCTGGGCTTGTTTTGGCATGTAGATTCCCAAATATTTTATAATGTCTATAGTAACTTTAAATGTGATTTCTCTTTCTATCTCTTACTGTTGATTTACATTAGAAATATACAGGAATCGGGGCGGCTAGGTGGCGCAGTGAGTAAGAGTGCCGGCCTCGGAGTTGGGATGACCCGGGATCGAAACCAGCCTCAGAAAATGAGCACCCACACATAAATCATGACTAGCCATGTAACCTTGAGCAAGTTACTTAACCCCAATTGCTTTAAAAAAATAAAAAGAAATATACAGGAATGCTGAGGATTTATGTGGGTTTATTTTATATCCTGCAACTTTGCCAAATTTATATATTGTCTCAAGTAATTTTTTACTTGATTCTCTAGGATTCTCTAAGTATATCATCTAGGATCTATATTCTCTAGGATTCTCTAAGTATATCATCATATCATCTGCAAAGAGCCATAGTTTGGTCTCTCCTTTGCCTAATCTGGTTCCTTTGGTTGCTTTTTCTTCTCAAATTGCTTCTGCTAACATTTCTAGTACCAGAATGAATAAAAGGGGTGATAGTGGACACCCTTGTTTCACCCCTGATCTTATTGGAAATGCTTTTAGCTTATCCCCATTACATATAACACTTGCTGATGGCTTTAAATAGATGCTACCTATTATTTTGAGGAAGGCTCCATTTATTCCTATATTTTTTACTGTTTTTAATAGGAATGGATGTTGTATTTCGTCAAAAGCCTTTTCTACATCTATTGAGATAATCATGTGGTTTCTGCTAGTTTTGTTGTTGATATGCTCTATTATACTGATGGTTTTCCTAATATTAAAACATCCTTACATTCCTGGAATAAATCCTACCTGATCAAAGTGTATTATTCTTGTGATAATTTGCTGTAGTCTTTTTTATTTATATTTTATTTATAATTTTTGCATCTATATTCATGAGGGAAATTGGTCTATAATTTTTTTCTCTGTTTTATCTCTTCCTAATTTAGGTATCAGTACCATATTTGTGTCATAAAAAGAAAATGGTAGGACTCCTTCACTAATTTTCCCAAATAGTTTGTAGAGTATTGGAATCAATTGTTCTTTAAATGTTTGATAGAATTCACTAGTAAATCTATATGGCCCTGAAGACTTTTTTAGGGAGTTCACTGATGGCTTGTTCAATTTCTTTTTCTGAGATGATGTTATTTAAGTAATTTACTTCATCTTTATTTAATCTGGCCAACTTATATTTTAGTAAATATTCATCCATTTCACTAAGATTGTCAAATTTATGTGCATACAATTGGCTAAAATAATTCCTAATTATTGTTTTGATTTCATCTTCATTGGAGGTATATCACCCTTTTCATTTTTGATACTGAATTCAGTTTTCTTCTTTCGTTTTTCTATCATATTGACTAAGGGTTTATCGATTTTATTGTTTTTTCATAAAACCAGCTCTTAGTTTTATTTATTAATTCAGTAGTTTTCTTAATTTCAATTTTATTAATCTCTCCTTTGGTTTTCAGCATCTCTAATTTAGCATTTAATTGGGGATTTTCAATTTGTTCTTTTTCTACCTTTCCAATTGCATTCCCAATTCTTTGACCTCCCTTTTCTCTAATTTATTCATGTATGCACTCAGGGATATAAAACTTCCCCTAAGAACTGCCTTTAATGCATCCCACAAATTTTGGTATACTGTCTCATTATTGTCATTCTCTTGAATAAAGTTACTGATTGTTTCTATAATTTCTTATTTGACGCACTCATTCTTTAGGATTAAATTATTTAATTTCCAATTAATTTTTAGTCTATCTTTCCATGGCCCTTTTTTTGCATACGATTTTTATTACATCATGATCTGAGCAGAATTCATTGAATATTTTTGCCTTTCTGCACTGAATTGTGAGGTATTTTTACCCAAGTACATGGTCGATTTTTGAGTATGTGTCATGAACTGCTGAGAAAAATATATATTCCTATTTATCCCCATTCAGTTTGCTCCAGAGATCTATCATATCTAGCCTCTCTAAAATTCTATTCACTTCCTTAATTTCTTTCTTGCTTATTTTGAGGTTAGATTTATTAAGGTCAGAGAGGGGGAGATTAAGATTCCCCACTAGTATAGTTTTGCTCCCTATTTCTTCCTCTAATTCTTTTAACTTCTCCTCTAGGAATTTGGATGCTATACCACTTGGTGCATATATGTAAAGTAATGATATTGCTTTATTCTCAAAGTTTTAGCAGGATATAGTTTCCTTCCTTATCTCTTTTAATTAGATCTATTTTTTTTCTTTTGCTTTATCTAAGATAAGGATTGCTACCCCTGGTTTTTGGGTTGTGTGTGTGTGTGTGTGTGTGTGTGTGTTTTGTTTTGTTTTTACTTTAGCTGAAGTATAATACATTTTACTCCAGCCTTTTACCTTTACCCTGTGGGTATCCCTTTGTTTCACATACGTTTCTTGTAGACAGCATATTGTAGGATTATGGTTTTTAATCCATTCTGCTATTGGCCTCTTTTTTATGGGAGAGTTCATCCCATTCACATTCACATTCACATTCAGTAATGATGACTATCTGTCTCTTCCCCTCCATCCTATTCCCTCCCCTCCTTATGTTTTTGTTTCTTCCTTCTCTCTTCCCCTCCTAAACAGTTTTCCTTTTGACCACCACTTCCCTCAGTATTCCCTCCCTGTGACTCCCCCTTTTTTACCTAGCCTCTCCCCTTATTATTATTACTCTCCCTTCTAATCCGTCCCTTTCTTATCCCCCCCCTTACCCTCCTACTGCACACAATAAATTTTATACTTATCAGAGTATGTTATTCTGCCATTGACCCTAAACCAGTGAGAGTAAATTTCATGCAATGTGCCTCTCTCTCCCTCTTTTCCCTCTATTTAATGAGTTTTTGTACCTTTTCATGTTAGAATCTTAAACTTAACTGATTATGCTGACCCCTTTTTGAACCAGAACCAGTGAGAATGATGTTCAAATGATGTCCCTCTCCCTCTTTCCTTCCCCTTTACTATAGCGTGTTCTTATGCATAATTTACCTTTTCCTGTCTCATCCTTTCCTTTTATGCCTTTGACCCCCTTAATAAGGTTGTTTTTTTTTTTTTTATCATCAGATTAGTTCATTTATACCCACACCCTCTATCTATGTATAACCCTTTAAAAGGTCATGATAATCATATAAATTTTGATATTGACAGTTAATCAGCTTCTCATATAGGGATGTAAACATTTTGCTCTTATTGCATTCCAAGTTATGTGCATGTGTGTATGTGTGAGTGTGTGTTTTCCTTGTGTACCTTTTTATGTCTTTCTTGAGTCTTGTAATTGGAAATCAGATTTTCCATTGAGCTCTGGCTTTTTTATCAGGAATGTCTGGAAGTCCCTTATTTCATTGAATGACCATCTCCTTGCCTGAAAGATTATGCTCAGTTTTTCCAGGTACTTGATCCTTGGTTGCAGTCCTAGATCTTTTGCCCTATGAAATATGAAATTACAATCTCTCCAATCTTTTAATATAAAATCTGCTAGGTCTTCTGTAATCCTGACTGTAGATCCACAATATTTAATTGTTTCTTTTTGACTGCTTGCAGTATTTTCTCCTTGACCTTGGAATTCTGGAATTTGGCTACTATATTTCTTGGAGTTTTCAATTTGGGATCTCTTTCAGGAGTCCAGTGAATTCTTTTTATAACTATTTTACCCTCTGATTCTAGGACTTCAGGACAGTTTTCTTTGAAAATCTCTTAGAGGATGTTGTCTAGGCTGGTTTTTTCATCATAGCTTTCCAGTAGACCAATAATTCTTAAGTTATCTCTCCTGGATCTGTTCTCCAGGTGAGTTGTTTTTCCAGTGAGATATTTTACACTTTCTCCCAATTTTTCAATCTTCATGTTTTGTTTGATTGACTCTTGGTGTATCATAGCATCCTGAGCTTCGATTTTACTGATTCTAATTTTTAATGAATTATACTCTTCAGTTTGTTTTTGAAGGTCAATTTTTAGGGAGGCATTTTCTCCAATTAGGTCACTAATTTTACTTTTTAAGGGTTTGTTTTCTTCAATGAGACTTTTTTTTTTCCAATTTGATCATTGTAGATTTAAATTTATCTTCTACCTCCATAATTTGGTTTTTTTAAATCTTTCTTGAGCTCCTCCAAGAATGCTTTTTGGGCTTGAGACCAGTACATATTTCCATCTGTGGTTTCATGTGTGGACACAGAGTCCATGGTGTTTCCTGAAAGTGATTCTTCTTGTTCAGAATAATAGGGTTCTATTGTCTTTGGTCTAGCCTTTGCAAGTTGCTTCAGACCCTTTGTAATTGTCCATTTCCCATCCTTTAAAGTGTATTTCTGCTCCTGGGGTACAGAGTGCTCTGACCCAAGCTTCTCAGCCTGGGAGCTAGGTGGTTTTTGGCTTTGTATGCTGTAGCCTCTGGGTTTCTAGATTGAGCCCAAGGTCAGGATTTCTAGTGTTTCCCCGGAGTTACCCTGATGCTCACAGAGTAATCTGTGGGGGAGAGGTGGTCTGGCTGCTTCAGATTTCTGCCTCTATGCCCATGGGCTACAGCTTAGGCAGGCTTTTGCTGGTCAGGTGAGGTGGGGCTTATTGGGACCCCTCTTGCTCTTCTCTTCAGACTCCTTACTGCCTCAGTTACACCCTTTCTCAGTAACTCCTAAGCCTGAGGCTATTTCTGCTATTTAAGTATTTTACTCTGGGTGGGACATTTATCTCTGGGTTTTCTTGGTCAGGGAGGGGGAATCAGAGCAGTCAGAGTTTACTTTGCAATCCTGTCCCCTGGAAATCAGTCAGGTTGATTTTTAAACTTCCAGGCTGGGGGCTGATAGGCCCAGGAGAAGCTGCTGTCTCTGCTGTGGGCCCTGAGCTTTCTCTTACCCAGCTCTGAGGAATCCTCTCCTCCTGTGGTGAGACATTGGTGAAATAGCTGCAAATTGCCCTTGGGGTGGGTGAGTCTGCTGCCTGGTGCTCCTTCTCTCTGCTATAGTCTGCTCTCTAGTCTGAGCTGCTGTAGCCCCCGCATGCTCCAAGCTCCCCCTGCACAGATCATTGTGTGCACTTTCCTGGGCTGGATTCTGCCACACTCTATCTCCCAGTGGATTCTAACAATCCAACATCCATTCAGATTCACTTTTTTTAGGTTTAGTGATGGGATTCAAAGAGGAGCTTAGAAAAGTTATTGTTTCCATCCCACCATCTTGGCTCCACCTCCCCTAATGAATATTGATGGAAAAATTAAATAAAATATTAGCAAAGAGGTTGCAGCAATTTATCACCTAGATAATACGCTATGACCAGGTGGTATTTATACCAGGAATGCCAAGTTGGTTCAGTATCAGGAAAACTATCAGTATAATTGAACATATGAATAGCAAAACCAGCAGAAATCATATGATTAGCTCAATAGACACAGAAAAAGTTTTTGACAAAATACAGCACCAATTTATATTTAAAAAAAAAAAAAGCAATAGTGAATATAAGAATAAAGGGAGTTTTCCTTAAATCAATAAGTAGTATCTATCTAAAACAATGAGCAAGCATTATTTGTAATGGGAATAAGTTAGAAGGCTTCCCAATAAGATCAGGGTAATAAAAGGATGCCCACTGCCACTATTCTAATGCAATATTGTACTAGAAATTTTAACTTTAGCAATAAGAGGGTGAAAAATTGAATTAGAAGAGGCAATGCAGAAACAAAACTAACACTATTTGTAGATGATATGATGATATACTTAAAGAGTCTTTGAGAATCAATTTAAAAAATAAATTAAACACTTCTTTAAATAATGAATAAATTTAGCAAAGTTGCAGGATATAAAATAAACCCACAAAAATCATCAGAAGTTCTGCATATTACCAACAAGTCTCAGCAGCAAGAGATAGAAAGAGAAATTCCATTTAAAATTACTGTAGGCAATATAAAATGTTTGCAAGTCTATTTGCAAAGACAAACCCAAGAAAGATATGAACACAATTACAAAACACTTTTCACACATATAAAATCAGATCTAAACAACTGGAAAAATATAATTACTTATGGGTAGGTCAAGCTAACATAACAGAAATATCAATTCTACCTGAATTAATTTATTCAGTGCCATACCAATCAAATTACCAAAAATTATTTTATAGAGATAGAAAAAGTAATAAAATTCACCTTGAAGAGCAAAAGAATACCAAGGAAATTACTGGGGGAAAATGCGTGGATGGTAGCCTAGCCACAACAGATATAAAACTATGATATAAAACAGCAACCATCAAAACTCTTTGTTACTAGTTAAGAGAGTGGAATAGATTAGGTACACAAGACACAATAGTAAATGACTATAGTTATTTACAATTTGATAAATCCAAAGACTCCACCTTCTGTGATAAGAACTCATTATTTTATAAAAACTGTTGGCAAAACTGGAAAATAATATGGCAGGAATTAGGCATAGACCATCATATACCAAGAAAAGGTCAATATGGGTATATGATTTAGACATAAAGGGTGATACCATAAACAAATTAGGAGAGCAAAGAATGGTTTATTTGTTAGTACTCTGGAGAAGGAACAAATTTATGATCAGACAAGAGATAGAGAACATTATGAAATGCAAAATGGATAATTTTAATTACATCAAATGAAGAATATTTTGCACAAACCAAACCAACACAAGCAAGATTAGGAGGAAAGTGGAAAGAAGGTAAACAATTTTTACAGCCAATATTTCTGTTAAGACCTCATTTCTCAAATATATAAAGAACTGAGTCAAGTTTACAAAAATACAAGTCATTCCCCAATTGATAAATGTTCAAAGGATATGAACAGTCAGTTTTCAGATGAAGAAATTAAAGCTATCTAGTCATGTAAATAATGCTCTAAATCACTATTGAGTAGAGAAATGCACATTAAAGCAACTCTGAGATACCACCTCACACCTATCAGACTGACTAATATAACAGAAGAGGAAAATGAGAAATGTTGGTGAAGATGTGGGAAAACTGGAACTCTAATACATTGTTGGTGGAGTTTTGAACTGATCCAACCATTCTGGAGAGCAATTTGGAACTATGCCTAAAGGGCAATAAAATTATGCATACCCTTTGTATGCTAGGTCTGTATCCCAAAGAGATTATAATACAGGGGAAAAGACACATATGTACAAAAATATTTATAGCATCTCTCTTTGTGGTGGCAAAGAGCTGGAAATTAAGGGAATGTCCATCAGTTGGGGAATGGCTGAACAAGTTGTGGTATGTGAATATAATGGAATAGTATTGTGCTATAAGCAATGATGAGCAAGTGGATTTCAGAAAAACCTGGAAAGGCTTACATGAACTAAAACTGAATGAAGTGAGCAGAGAAAGGAGACATTTGTACAGTCATGGTAACACTGTGTGATGATCAACTATGATTGATGTAGCTCTTCTCTGCATAACAATGATCCAAGACAATTCCAAAAGACTCATGATAGAAAATGTTATCCACATCAAGAGAAAGAAGTATAGAGCTTGAATGAAGATTGAAGAATATTATTTTCATTTTTTGCTGCTTTTTGTGACTTTTCCATTTTGTTTTGTTTCTTCTTTCACAACTTGACTAATGTAGAAATATGTTTCCATAATTGTACATGTATAACCAAATCAGATTGCTTGCCATCTTGGGGAGAGGGGAGGGAAGTGAAGAAGGGAGAAAATTCTGGAATTCCAAATCTTAGAAAAATGAATGTTGAAAACTATCTTTACATGTAATTGGAAAAAAGGTAATGCTATTTACTAAATAAATAAATAAGCAAACAAACAAACAAATAAACAAATAAATAAATAAAGTATTCCTTCCTTTTCCAACTACATATCTTTGTGAGGCCAGATTTTCTTCATATACTTCAACCAAAATAATATATCACAAAAGGTTGAATGCAGAAGTCAATATGAGAATGTAGCTATCTTCTATTAAGACAGATATTCAAACATATTTCCAAAACTATGTAAAACAATGTCACTCTTCTCATTGAAAGGTTTTAGTATTTTATTTATTTTACATGTAATGAGTGTGTTATTGATATTTTAATTACATATTTTAAATTAATCAGTTTTCATTTCTAGCATGGTAAGTATATATATATATATATATATATATATATATATAAAACCCCCATGTAAGTAAAAATTCTTTGGGGTCCTCAATAGTTTTTAAGAGTGTAAGAAGGTCTTTAATTTTTAAAAGTATAAAGAGATTCTGAGGATTCTAGGGAGTACCCAGGTGGGGAAACTCCTGCTCTACCAATACAATTCGATATGTTTTCTACAACTTGGAGCCTTAGACAATGACCTAAATCCATGAAAGATTCAGTGATTTGCCCAGGGTCATATAGCCAGCAGATGCCCGTGGTTGGACTTGAACCCAGGTCTCTTTAGCTTCCAGGAGAGCTATCTGCTTTGACCTATTATCTTATTGTTCTCCCTACTACTAATACTAACACTCCTCTAAATGAAATTCTCTGCTCACAGAGAACCATATACCTGATAATTTTTTACCTTGAGCAAATTGACTTACCTCTGTGAGCCTCAGTGTCTTCATCTGTAAAAGTAATGGGGTTATATTATATGACCTTTAATGCCTCTTCAAGTTCATAATCTCAGGATTCTAATGTGGAAAAAACCAACACCTGAAGGAGCAATCATGATAAACCAGAGGCAAACCTTTCTTCCCCCTCCATATTATACCTTACAGTTTCCAGAAAAAGCTTTATATCAAAAGCAAATCCTCAAGTCACAGAGCCTATGGAGCATCTGTGAGGGCTTCTGTCACATGCATACTTACTGTATTCATTGATTTCAAAGATGAGCCTGGGGGATTCCACTTTGCTGGCCTATTTGAGATTCTCTAAGAACATAATTTCTACTGAACCAAACATACATAATGAATGCACTCATTAGTCTCCATCCCTTTTTAATGTCAGAACACACTTGCTTCTTTAATGTATGCCTCCCACTATATAGAGTACAAATTAAAATGATGTTTGTCGTTAAGCATTAAAAGTACCCCTGACAAAAGCCATGGTGTCTAAAAGGGGGAAGATTTAGAAGCTTCCCTATGGGGCTGGAAGTTACTGGAGTGCACACACATCATGCCTGAAGAATGCCTCAGGCATTCACCCAGTTTAGCTGATTTTTGTTTCTTTGTCAGATTACACAGTTAAATAGTTTTAATCAAGCCATGGTCAGGATTTACAACATTTTGCCACTGAGAAATCAAGGAGTCTTCCCTGATATGGCATTGTCATGGATGTTCCTTCCAATTGTTAGTTTATGGAGACTAGTTTCCTGAAGAAGGCAATAAATAATTGTAGAATCAATGACTCAGGAAGTGTTAAAAAGCAGAAGGGATCTTAAAGATTCTTTCATCCCAGACCTTTACTTTATGGGTGAGGAAAATGAAGCCCAAAGTGGGAAAAATATTTGCCTCTTGTTGTTGTTATTATTCAATCATATCTGACTCTTTATGACCCCCATGGATCATAGCACACTAGGCCCTTCTATCCTCCACTATCTCTCAAAGTCTAAATTCATGTTTGTTGTTTCCATAACACTATTTATCCATCTCATCCTCTGCTATCTCCTTTTCCTTTTGCCTTCCATCTTTCCCAACATCAGGGTCTTTTGGAATGAGTCTCATCTTCTTATTATGGGACAAAAATATTTAAGCTTCAGCTTCAGTCTTTTATCTTCTAGTGAAGAGCCTAAAATTTTCTTTAAGTAGTATCATTTGGCTATTAAGTAGTGCAGCTGAGACTCCTTATTCTTATATCATTTGATTCCTACTCCTAAATTGTCCATACTGTCCCCTTCTCTAGAAACAATCACTTCCTTGCCGAACCCCAGCCTTGGACTATTCCCACCATCCTTCTGCTCATTAGCAACTGACTAGAGCTAGATAAAACCATACAGTGTTGGCTAGAAACACTACAAATTTGTAAATTCAACTGGGCCCTCACTGAACCAAGGCAATCCTTTTATTTCAACCCTTCTTAATCAATCCCCTATTATACAACCTATTCCAAATCTTCTCTCCTCAGGCTCCCCTTTCCATCTTCTTACCTGAGCACCTCACCTCTTTACTAAGAAAACTGAAGCCATTCACATTGATCTCCCTCTTCTTTCCTTCCTTTCATCTCAAAACCCCTTGTCATCATCCTCTACTTTTTTCTCCATTTTTTCAGGCTCTAAAAAGGAGGTCACTCTTTTCTTACACAAGGCTAATCCCTCTGAATGTGTCCTTGATCTCATCCTTCTATTCTTCTCCAAAAGATTGACTCCTCAAGCACCCTCTTTTTCTAATCTTCAATCTCTTTCTTTCTACTGGTGCCTTCCCTACCACCTTCAAACATGCTCAATTCTCTCTCATCTTTAAAATAACCTTCACTAGACCTCAGCCATTCTTTAAAGCTATTCTCTTTCTTGATTCCATTTTTCAATCCAACTCGGTAAAGAAACTGTCTATACTCACCCTCTCCACTTCCTCAGCTTTCACTCACTTCTCAGCTCTTTACTATCTGACTTCTGACCTACTCACTTAACTGAAATTACCCTATCCAAATCTGTTAATTACCAAATTTGATGGTATTTGTTCTCAGTATTTATCTTTCTTGATCTCTTTGCTCCATTAAATGTTATTGATCACCCCTTCCTTCTAGATAATCTTTCCTCTCAGTGTTTTCATGGCACTATTCTCTCCCAGGTCTGATCCTGTCTAAATAAGAACTCTTTCCCAGTTTCCTTATATTATGGTTACCATCCATATCATGGTAACTGACTGTGGGTACTTCCCAAGGCTTTCTCCTGGGTACTTCTTTCTCAACACTCCCTCTCTAGGTGACATATCAGCTTCCATGAGCTTCATATTCATCTCTTTCCAGATGACTATGGTCTATGTATTCAATTCTAGTCTCTCCTGAGCTTCATTTCTATGTCAATATTATCCATATTGAACATTTCAGACTGGATGTACCAGAGACATCTCAAACTGAACATGTCAAAATCTGAATTCAGTTATCTTCTATCCAAACCCACCCTTCAATCACACTTCCTTAATTTCTGTCAATATATTATCCTGAATTTCTCACATTCATTCAATCTTCATATCCATCTTCCATCTTCCCACCCAATGACCATCTTCTTTTAGACCTTCATCTCTCACCCAGACTATTAGAAAAGCTTTGCAATTGCTTACCTGCCTTCAGTTTCTCCCTATTCTACTCCATTCTCCACAGATTTGCCAAAGAGATTTTCCTTAGATGCAAATTTGACCATGCCACTCCCCTACTCTCTAACCCCTATAGTCTCCCTATTTCCTCTAAAATTGAATAGAAATTCCTCTAGTTTCCAAAACTCTTCACAGTCTCCACTTAACCTATCTTTCCAGTCCTATTATATATCCCTTCCCCCCTCAGTGTAATTCAGTTTCAGTCATATTTTCCTTCTTATTATTCTTTGCAAAGAACACTTTGTTTCCCTTCTCCATGGTTTTGAGCCATCCTCCATGTCTGGAATATACTCCCTCATTACCTCATTGAATCTCTCACTTTCTTCAAGACATAATCTGAAACACAAGTTTCTATATGAAGACTTTCTTGACAGCTCCTCTTGCCAAAATGTGTTCCCTCCATCTCCAACCACCTTATTTATCTTATGTTTATATACTCATATAATAATTATAACTGAAAGCTGCTCTCAAATGGTTGTACTACTTTATCTTCTCCTTCACTAAAGACATCCCTTGATCTGGACCAAAGCAAATAATCTGGTTTTAGTACAGTCATGTGGAAATCTGGTGACTTTTTAAAATGGTGAGATTCCTTTTTTTCATACTTATTCATTATAGCCTCCCCTGGTGCACCAGAGAAATAATATGGTTTTGGTTCATGTCTAGAGGCTCACTAAAGGTGGGAGTTAAAAAAAAAAGTACTCAGTATACAGTATCAATAAAGTAAGGAAGAGCTATTTTTTTCCTATTCACAAAAGAAAGTTTAACATAAAAAGTTCTAGCAATTATGTATTAACAAAGACCTAAAACAAGCGAGGGTAACAGAGACTATTGTACTCTCCTAGAAGGGCAAGAATTAAAACCATCTTTGAAACATGAAGCATTTTTCAGAACTGATAGTCTTTTAAAATTCATATTGATTTTGTATAGTCCAAACAATTACCTCCAAGTCCATATCTATTGGTGAGACAGATCAAGCATTGAGCTCCTCCTTTGGGTGGTGGTATAATCTCTAGTACAGAAATTCTTTTTGCTGCCAGGGAGACTCAACCAATAAATTCAGGTTCTCTGGGCTTCTCTAAGCCACTAAATTCTCCCCAAGTTTGGACATATTAATCTCAAGATTAACATTTGGTCTCTTATGTTCAGACAATGAATATAAAACAGAAGAGGTAACTAGAAATCTGGGCTTAAGCTTGTTTAATTGAGCCTCCATGCGCTACCTACCATGAGGGAATAATTACTGTGCTGCAAGGGCAGGTGGAAGGGCAACCTTTCTCCCAGTCCCTCACAGAAAAATAATTTGCCACAAAAATCCTAGAGAATTAAAGGGAAAGAGAAATCCATGAGCTTTCTTTCCTTTTTAACTTGTGCAGCACTAGCAACTCTACCTGTCCTCCACCCCCATGCTGTCACGAGGTCAGGGGAAGACCACTGGACAACCCACAATTTGGTACATCATGTCAATGTACTAAGTCATCTAGAAGCAAGCAGAGCAGCTCTGCACAGAATCTATCTCATTGTGTTTATGCATATGTAGGTTGTCTTCCCAGACAGCAATAAGTTCTTTGAGAGTAAGAATTATTTACTTTTATTTATTTAATTTAAAAATATTTAATTTTAAAAGTATTTAATTTAATTTCTTATTTTTGAACTTTCAATACCCAACACAGTGCCTGGAACATGGTAGACATTTAATAAATGCTTATTCATTGACTGAATAATAGCTTAGAATAATAGAATAAAATTTAAATATAACAGAAAATTTCAGTTAAACAGCAGGGCTTTCTTGTATTGCTTTTTTCGTACTAATTCACAATTTCAAATAACTCAGACTAATAGATTGACTCAACTGATTACTTTGACACCGTATAAGCAGCACTGTTTTGCAGATAGTGCCAACATCTTTGCAGAATGTTAAAAAGTAATACTGTGATATTCCAGAGATAACTGTAGGCTATTTTTCCCCAAGGGCCTACCCTAACACATAGGAGGTGGAAACCCATGTGATAGGATATCATGTGAAATGTGGTGAATGAAATTTCTGCTTGATAAAAATATATTCTCCACCAGGCTACCACTGACTATACCTGAGATTTCCAATATGAGAGCTAACATCTTTTGAATTCAGAGCATTTGTAGAATGCCACAAAATGTGAACTAATCATCTGGAAAGGGTAACATATTAAGCCATTAACACTTAGGTTGGTTCATAAGAAGAGCTATTCTCATTAAGCAAGTTCTCTGAAAGAATGTGACTGATGAGTTTTGATACAGAGGGGGGTGATCGTGAAAAGTCTATAGTACGTGAGATACGGTAAACAAAGAGTTTGCCCAGTAGGTGATATAATAAATGTCAAAGGACACCAGGCAAATACTCCAGTTGAAGAAACTAAAGGAAAAGGGAAGGGGGTCACAAAAAAGGTGGTATACAATAAATTTTGTCAGCTTAACAATTCTGCCTATGGTCAGCCCTGCTTTTCTCATAGGAACATTTTATCTTCCAAACATTAAAATAATAACAGTATTGATTGGTTAAAAGCATACAAGAGTTCTTACAATCAATTCCCTTATGTTTAGAAGAGAAGTATTTAGTGATTTAAATATTCACCCTCTTGTCCATTCATTCAACAAATACTTATGGGACACCTGCTATTTATATAAGACTAGGTCAACATGCTGTGGGGGATGCAAAAAAGAACTGCATCATATAGTCCATATCTTCTATGTGCTTAATTTAGCTGGAAGAGGTTAGACATTACATAAAATATTTTTAAAGATAGCATTCAGTTTAATTTTATTTATAAATATATACATATATACACGTGTGTATATATGTACATACACATACACATAAATGTATACATATACAATACTATATGGATAGATAGATAGATAGATAGATAGATAGATAGATAGATAGATAGATAGATAAATGATAGATATATGGATAGATAGACTCTGTCTTCTATATGTAAGACACTGTGAACAGCTCTGAGGAGGGTCAGGTAAATTTCACCTCTGCCACTATCTGTGGCAAGTCATTTCATCCCTGGAAGCTTTTGTTTCCTCATTTGTAGAAGAAGACAACTAGATTAGATGGTCTCTGAGGTTTCTTTTAGCTGTAAATCCATGGGGCCATAATGTAAGCTCCTTGAAGAAAGGTACTGTTTTTCATCTTTTATCTTCACATCACATCCTTATGGCCCATATTTTGTTGAATTGATTGGTAGTAACTACTTCTCACTGGCTCTTTTCAAAGTCCACGGTACTATCAAATAGTTCAACATCAGAAAAAGCTTGGTTGTCTCTACGGAAGTGATATTAAAGATGTATTCATATCTGTTTTGCCACTGTGCCCTAACTAATATTGACTGTTTCCCTCAGACTTGCAGCTGAAGCCTCTTATGTATATTTTCTCTCTTTATTAGAAAGTATGCTCCATGAGACCCCCCGGGGTGGGAAAGCTGAAGCCTCAAGGCCACATGTGGTCCTCTAGGTCCTCAAGTGCAACCCTTTGAATTCAAACTTCACAGAACAAATGCTCTTAATAAAAAGATTTGTTCTGTAAAACTTGATTTCAATCAAAAGGCTGCACCCAAGGACCTAGAAGGCCACATGTGGTCTTTAACCCCTCCTAGACCAGACAATTTCTTGCTTTTGTATATATATTCCCAGGGTTTAGTACAGTGTTTTGCACATAGTGAGTCATTATATATTTTTTTCCATTCATTCATTCACTGATTCAGATAAGAGAAGAAAAAAAGACTGTGTCTCTGACTTTATGAACCTTACATGGGGAGTTAAGACAAGATACAAATAAACTTAGTTGAAATTAGAGTATACATTACTGGAAGAAATACAAATAGAGTGTTAAGAGGAGGCAAAGATGACTTTTGGCTGGGGCATCAGAACAGTTTTTAAGGAGTAGATTGTGCATGGGGTGAGTCTTGAGGGATAGATAAGATTCAAAAAAGCAAACTCAGGGAAGGACATTTCAGACATATAGAACTGGGGAGGGGACAGGGCAAAAGACAGGGAGGCAAAAAGGATTATAGGATTTAGGGCTGGAAGGCATATCTGAGATAATATAATCCAACCTATGACTGATTTGCTAACCTTAGCAAAATGGTAATTTTCTACAGATACCATGTTACCTTCTGATTACTTGACCCAGGGATATTTTAACTCATCATTCCCCACTCAGGTCCAGTAAAAATGTGAGTGTTGCAACTGGATTGTAGAGGCAGCTTTCTGTTGTTAAGGAATTTGGATAATTTTCGTTCGAATTTGACAAACTGATTCAGCGTCTCCCCCCAACTTCATGTGATTCTCAGCATTTAGCCTAGAACTTGGAATGCATAGCACATGGTTTGGTTTCTAAGGCTTAAACAGACTGTAAAGGCTCTAGAAAGATAGAAGATAATAGAATATGATTTGATGAGACTAGAAGAAATAGGAAGAACTTCAGTGTGAACATCTTCTACTCTCCTCTCTCTTCTAGGCAGGTAGAAGAACAAGTGAGACAACATTTTTTTTTATTCCATCTCCTTTTTTCTCTCCTTTGTTTGTAGCAGGGAGCCCTGTATGGCCTTATGTAAAAGGCATACTCACCTGAGCCCAGGAAAAAGCTTCAAATTCTATTTTATTGTCAGGGATATGCCTGCATCTGGGCTTTTGGGCTTAGATTAATTATTCATTTATTCATTCGTTTATTCATTCATCCATTAGTTTGATTTTCTGTTTTGGCAGAGAAAGGCCTAAGAATTCATACATATAGCTATAGTCAACCATTCAATTAATATTTATTAAGTGCCTACTATTTACCAGGAACCTCTACTGTGAAAACTCTCTTTTAAGGTGAGTCAGCACTTTCTTGTTTCCTTAAACAGCTGCCCAGGAAGTGAGGTGATTTTTCCAGGACCACATATCCAGTGGACATCAGGGGCAGGATCTGAACCTAGCCCTTCTTGATGCTAAGTCTGGTTCTCAATCCAATATATGTTTTTGTTTCTAATTACCAAGCAAAACTGGTCAGGACATAATAATTGGATGAGGGTCAGGCAGCTGCTATGTCACAGGAGTGAGACATAAATCCAGATATCTCTGACTCCAAGGCCAGTTCTGTCTCCACTATGCTACCCGACCTCTCATCCTGGCCCTGCCCTACTTCCTCTTTGACACCTTCTTTCATGTATTGTTTTCACCCATCAGACTGTAAGCTCCTTGAGGGGAAGGACTGGTTTTTTACTTTCTTTGTGCCCCCACACTGTTCCTGGCACATAGTAAGTGCTTAATAAATGCTTACTGAGGCAGCAAGGTAGCTCAGTGAATAGAATATCAGCCCTGGAGTCAGGAGGATCTTTGATCAAATCCTGCCTTAGACCATTGACACTTAACTGTGACCTTGGACAAGTCACTTAACTCCAAATACCTTGCTTTCCACTCTCAAAAAAAAAAAAAAGAGAGAGAGAGAGAGAGAGAAAGAGAGAGAGAGTGCTTATTTACTAATGGATGAAAAAATGGAAAATCAACCAAAAGTGAATGCAAACGTTCCTTTTAAATTTTGACTTCAGTTTCTTCTCTTTGAATCATTTCCTAAGGGTTTGATAAATAGCCAACCTGCCCTCCTGAATTTGTACTTCTTCCAGCTAAGGTATTGATAAGTACCTTAATACTGGGAATTATATCCTCCATTCATTTATGCTAGCTTTTAAAATGGATTTCCCTAAGAATCCATGTGCTGTGCATTTAATATCTTCCTCATTTTGTCTCTTGAGCAAAAGTGACTCAATCTGATCAATGGGGTTCAGTTTACCTAGCATTATACTATCAGCTTCTAGAAGGCAAAGTGGAATGAGTGCTGGAATTATAATCAAGAAGACCTTAGTCCAATTCTGTTCTCACATACTTACTAGCTGTGTGACCCTGGATAAATCACTTAAGCTCCATCTCTCTGTCTCTTCATTATAACAACAAGCACCTTAGAATACCCAGGATGGCTGCTAGCATAGACTCTTTGATCTGCTTTTCTAAAGCAAAGCAACTTTAAAGGGGTCAACAATCTTACTTCAATTACAGATAGATATATAGATGGATAGATAGATAAATAGGTAGATAGATAGACAGTCACATATATAAATAGATCTATAGCTATAGATATATCATTCACTTAGGAGAAAAAGTCCGTACCCTGAACTTCAGAGAAAATACAAACAGAAATTACAAGCAGAAAAAATACAGAGAAAATAACACAAATTAACAGACAGGACTTCTAGTTGTTTGACCAAAGCTATACATACATAGTTACCAGAGAGAGAAGCACCAAAGGATTTTTTGGTTTTCAAAGCCAGCTCCTAAACCTACCCAGAGTCTCTTCCGGCCAAATCACAGGAACACTCTCCTAATGAGTGAGCCCCAAAGGAAAACTTCACCTCAGAGTATATATGTCTTCTTCAGAGCCAGAAGGTCTCACAACCCCCATGACCCACTTCTTAATTACAAAGTAACAAAAGGTGTGGACCTTCTTGAAAAACAAGCCTCCCTTAATCACACTTCTCTTGCTGGGCTCAACCTGAGGCCTATTAATGGGCAGGGAAAATCTTTAGTTCCCATTAACTTTAGACTCATCTGCAAAATGGGAGTAAGAATAACCAAATTTCACATCAAATTCCTTACCATCTCAGGGAAGGGAGAGAGAAAATTTGAAACTCAAAATTTAAAAAGAAATGAATGCTAAAAATTGCGTGTGTGTGTGTGTGTGTGTGTGTGTGTGTAATGGGAAAAACAAAAAATTATTTTTTAAAATAAATAAAACATTAAAAATATAAAAAAATAATAATGACCAAGTTTGTTGTGAGGATAAAATGAGATAATATTTATAAAGTGCTTTGCAAACCTTAAAGCACTTAATAATAATATTAAAGCATTTAACAATAATATTTGTATTAATATTTGTCATTGTTTGGTCATTATTCACTTGTATTCCACTCTTTGTGACACCATTTGGGGTTTTCTTCGAAAATGTGTCTTGCTATTTCCTTTTCCAACTCATTAAACAGATGAGGAAACTAAGGCACTATAAAGTGACTTGTTTAGGGTCACACAGCTAGTGAGTGTTTGAGGCTGGATTTGAACATGGGTCTTCCTGACTCCAGGCCCAAGTGCTCTATCTACCATACCACCTAGTTGCCCTCATATTATTATTAACAAAAAGAGCAACAACAATAATAATACCTATTGTCCATTCCATGAATTATTGTTTTAAAAATGTATGCTCAGTTGTGCTCACTGAAATTACTTACTAGAACACTGTTGCTAACAGTTTTGACTTCACAAAAGAAAAATCATACAAGTGATGTAATAGAGCCTGGGTTCAAGGCTCAGAGCTTTAATTCAAATCTATATGCTATTCTATTTGGACCAAGTACAGCAGCAGGCATAAGTGATACATTCCAAAATAGGAAGAAGAAATTCAGACGACCAGTACAGACTTCTGTGAACTTGAAATAGTTTTGAAAGTCTTTGTGGAAGAGCTAGAAGTCCAGTTGTACCTAGAAAGATAAGGAGGGTTTAAATTAGAGGAAGAGAAAGGAGAACTAATTCCAGACACTGAAAATTGAAGAAACAAAGATTTAGCATCCTAAGTCAACGAATAATAGTCTGCCATGTTCTCTCTGATTTCCAGGAAGTAAAAACACATGAATCCTTTAATAATTGATTTCATGGCAGGCACATGTTTCATTTCTGTTTAGCTGTACATGTCTTAAGCTATCAGAAAGCATAATTCAAGTGTTGAGAAATGTGTTGAATGATGAAACAATATGCTAGGAGTGCACTGATGAAATAGACTTGAAAACACAAAAATCTGTTTTTGAATCTTAGTACCATACTCATCAACATCCTTCTAGATTATTATAAGGAAGTCTCATGAACCTAATTTTGCACATCCATGGTCAAAGAAGCACCTGAATTCAGCTGCTTGAAGAGTCTGTAAAACTTTTGAGATTAATGAAAAAAAAAGTTCAATTGGCTTTGAAGTGCTTTTCATTCTTAAGTTGCTCTTGCTCAAGATGGAGTGAGAACCCACACATCATCATTAGCGTTCAGGGTAAGAAGGAAATTAAGCTGCCGTTCACACTTTGCTTTTTATTATTGCTTGATTTTTCATATCTACCTAATCATTACACCTTTCCCTACAGGAGTTTAAAAAAAGAGGCCGTGGGGGGGGACTTTTCCGCCCAAGTCCTTTCCAGGAAACTGGGTATAACATTTTAAATTTGCATTGTAATTACTTATGAAACAGAAATTTAATTCATTTGCTTCTTATAACTCATTTGTCAGATATAATTAAAATGACCCCAGGTAGCAGGTTAAAATAGCAAAGTCAATTTGCACAGAGTCCAAACTTCTCAAAACCTGAAGTTCTTATAAGTTCTGATTTTCACAAATCAAAAATAATATTTTTGTTGGTCTCCTCTAAATAAAGATGATTAAGAATATATAACTTATTTTGCTCTCAAAATATTAAGTATATGTGTGTGTATATGTGTTCACTCATCTCAGTCATCATCTATTCAACATTACCCCATTTGGGATTTTCCTGGCAAAAATGCTAGAGTGGTTTGATATTTTCTCTTCCAGCTCATTTTACAGATGAGGAAACTGATGCAAACAGAGTTAAGTGACTCACCTAGGGTCTCACAAAAAGTAGTTTGAGGCCAGATTTGAACTCATGAAGATGAGTATTCCTAATTATAAGCCCAGTGCCCTATCCATTGTACAAATTAGCTCTGTGTATGTATATCACATTTATAAAATATAACATATGTGTGGATAAGATATACATTATTCAGATATACTCAGTTTTATAGAATATTGATACCAAGATTAACTTTGATGCATAGACAGTTAAGAGGTAGAAGGGATTTCAGAGGTCACCCAGTCAAAATCTCTCATTTTAGATATGAGGAAATAGAAACCCAGAAAGATGACTTGATATGGTCAAGGTCACACAGTGACTCTGCCTAGTGAATCAATGTTAAGTCAGGTCTGGAACTCAGATTTCCTGCCAGGTTTAGTTTTATTTCCCAATATTTTTAATACAGTTGATACAAGCATGCTAAAAAGGCTGTTGCCCCGTGTAAGGTAATTTCAATTCAATTCAATTTTAATTTAATATACATTCATAATATGTCTATTGTGAATAAGGTACCAATGGATTCTGAGAATAAGAAGACAAAAGCAAGCAATTAATTTCTGCCTTCTAAGAGCTTAAGGTAGATTGAGAGATGAACTTATTACAAAGAAGTAAATGTAAGGTAATATAAGGAAGGGGAGTTTTAACAACTGGAAAAGGGAAAGTCATTCTTCATAGAGATAGCTTCCAAGAGGAAATGAGCTTGAGCTAAGCCTTGAAACAAGGCAATGAAAAGTCCTAAACTCTGACTTCCTATGTAACATCACAGTTAATAACTGATTCTGTCTAGCTAAGCACCTCAAAAAATTGCAGGCTGGGTCAGAGATTCGCCTCAAAAAGGGGATCTCAAGATAGATTCTTTTCCAGGGTGAGAGAGTTTCTGGCAGAAACGTGAAGGAGAAAGGAGAAAGGAACAAGCATTCAATATGCATCTATTATGTACCAGGCACTGTGCTAAGTACTTTTGCAAGTATTATCTCAATTGATTCTCATAATACTGTGCTATTTTTAACCCATTTTACCATTGAGGAACCTAAAGAAGATCAGGTCTTCCTGAAGCCAAGCCCAGCACTATCCACTATGCCACTTAGTCACCTCCAGAGAGGGCAGGAGAGTGGAAAGGAGAGCCAGACCCCATTTCATGAGGCGCCCTGGTCATGTTCACTCCACTCTCAGCTTCTCTTCTTAATTCTCTAGATGTCTCTGCCTCTTTGTCAGTAGCCTTGCCCCTACATGGATACCCTCCATTCTTCTTGACCTCTCCTTTCTAGATATCATTTATAGATTATCTTCCATTATTAGAATAAGTCATTTAATGGTAAAGACTATATTTTTCACTTGTCATAATATCTCAAGCACTTTGTACTTATAAGGATTATATGCCCATGGCATAGTAAGTACTTAATAAATTACTTTATCCATCTATTTAACTGTTTGAATTTGGGAGGGTGACTGCATGAAACAGCCCATACATCTATCATTTCCTTCCTCAGAGATTAAGAGAAAAACTTTCTATTATGAGTAGGGTAGCTCCATCTGGATTTAAAGTTGTGGTCCTAAGTGACTCATCTAGACCAAATTAAGGAATAAATACTATTATGGATAGGGCTAGACCCCTTAATCCAATTTATTCCAATGCAGGGACTGAAGTCAGGAAGACTCCTCTTCCTGAGTTCAAAGCTGGCTCAGACACTTACTAGCTGTGTGACCTTGGGCAAGTCACTTAACTCTGCTTGCCTCTGTTTCCTCATCTGTAAAATAAAATAAGAGAAGAAAATGGCAAATCACTCCAGTATTTCTGCCAAGAAAACCTCAGTGGAGTCAGGAAAAAAAGGACTGAGTAAATGACTAACACAGGAAAAACTTGAAATATAGATAAGATATTATCTTCATCCTTAGGGGAGGGAGCCCAATAGCCTTGTATATTAGAAAAGGCACCTGACTAGAAACATGTGACCTCGTTTCACCAGAAGTAGTAGGTGGGGCTTCAAATGAGCCATTAGTGTCTTTCCCCTTTATTTTGCCCTGTCTCTTCCCTTTCAATTGGTTGTGAGAGAAGAGTAGCTTCTTTTCTGATATTGTACTTTGTCCCCCTCTTTTTGTAGAGGAAAGAGACATAGGTAGCACATAGATTCCTCAGCTTCTCTAAAACAAAATCAGATAGAAGGCTACTTTTCTGAAAAGCAGAGAAGTAAACAATAGCCTTTTTTCCTTTTCCCCATATTTCAATAAGGACTTAGGAAGTCTACATACCCTTTGATACAGATAATAATTTCTGAGTCTAGGCCAGGCATCAGCTGTTAATAAAGGACCATGCTCTTTTTTATAATTTAATTTAATTATTTATTTCCTTTTAGTTTACAACATTCAGTTCCACAAGTTTTGAGTTCCAAATTTTCTCCCACTTCTTCTCCTCTCCCCTCTCCCCGCTATGGTGGCCTGCAATCTGAAATAGGATCTACAAATACCTTCACATTAAACATTAATCAAGTTGTAAAGAAGGATTATAACCAATGGAATTAACAACAAGAAAGAAGAAACAAAACAAAACAAACAATACAAAGAGAGAAAGTAGTTTGCTTCAATCTGCATTCAGACTCCATAAATCTTTCTCTGGGTGTAGATAGCCTTTTCCATCATGAGTCCTTTGGAGTTGTCTTGCATTGCTGAGATGAACCCAGTCTATCACAGTCATCACAGTTACAATGTGTATGTAATTGTGTACAATGTTCTCCTGGTTCTGGTCCTATCACTCAGCATGAGTTTATTTAAGTCTCTCCAAGTTATTATGAAATCCATCTGATCCTCATTTCTTATAGCACAATAGTATTCCATTACATTCATATACCACAACTTGTTTAGCCATTCCCCAACTGATGGGCACTCACTTGATTTCCAATTCTTTGCCATCACAAAAAGAGCTGCTATAAATATTTTTGTACATACCTTTTCCTACTTGTATGATCTTTTTGGGATACAGTCCTAGAAGTAGTATTTCTGGGTCAAAGGGTATGCACATTTTTATATCCCTTTGGGCATAGTTGCAAATTGCTCTTCAGAGACCATCCTCTTTCTAAGACTAGTTGTGTGTTTTACATTCTTAGTATTTTAAAGTATTTTCTTTTAATTTTTGATAGATTGACATGTTTGTACTGAGTTGGGAATATTCATGTGTTTCATACTATACAAGCAAAATTTTACCTTTATTTTGGGGAATTTCTAACAGTATTTCTAGTACATTAACTAGAATTTAGAATGTGTGAAAGGGAGTAATGTGAAATAAGGCTGAAATAGTTGGTTGAAGCCAGATTGTAGAGTCTTTAATGCCAGGATAAGGAGTTTGTGCTTTATCCTAGTGTTAATAAGAAGCCAGAAAAGACTTTTGAACAGGGGATCAAATAATCTGACCCATACCTTAGGAGTGTTATTTTGTCAGCAAGATGGAAGATAGATTGAAGAGAGGGGGAGTTTGAAGAAGGGAGAAAAATTGGAAAGTACTAAAAAATCCAAGTGAGAAGACGTGAACTAAGGTCATGGCCATGTGAATAGAGACGAGGGAAATGTGAGAAATCTTGTAGAGAAAACTTGACAGTGATTAGATGTTGGGGGATGGGGTGAGGGAAAGGGAAAAGTAAAGAATGATTACTGGTTTGGAAATGTGGGTAACTAGGACAGTGGTATCCTCAACAGAAATAGCAAAGTCTGGAGGAGGGATGAAATGAAAGGGGAAAATAATGAGCTCCATTTTGCACATATTATGATTAAAATGTTGATGGAACATCAAGGTACAGATATCTAGTGTATATTTGTCAATTTAGAATTGAAATTTAGGGGGAAAAGTTTAGTGTTGAATAAAAAGGTTTTGTTGTCACCTGCGTAGAGAAGTTCATTGAACCCCCATGGAATAGTCACTTTAGTGATTTTCTACAAAATAAGTCCTCACACACTCTGGCTGTTACTGTGTACAATTTTCTCTTAGTTCTGCTCACCTCACTCAGCATCAGTTCATATAAATTTTTGCAGGTTTCTCTGAAGTCTACCTGCTCATCATTTTTATAGCACAATAGTATTCCTTACATTCATATACCACAACTTTTTTAGCCATTCTCCAATTGATGGACATCCCCTCAATTTCCCTTTCTTTGTCACCACAAAAAGAGCTACTATAAATTTTCTTGTACATATGGGTCCTTTTCCCATTTTTATGATCTCTTTGGGATACATCCCTAGAAGTAGTATTGCTGGGACATGTTGAACTCTTTTCAGTGTAATAACCAATCAGGATTCCAGAGGACTAATGATGAAACATGCTACCCACTTCCTGATAGAAAAGTAAAGGCCTGAGAATGCAGAATGTGGTGAATTTATTTTGATTCATCCAATAAGGAAATTTGTTTTGATTAACTATGCCTGTTTGTAATAGTTTTTTTTTCTCGTGTTAATGGGGGTGGGGGAGGAGAAGAATCCTTTTTTTTTTTTTTTTTTAAGCAATTGGGGTTAAGTAACTTGCTCAAGGTTACACGGCTAGTCATTATTTATGTGTGGGTGCTCATTTTCTGAGGCTGGATTTGATCTCGGGTCATCCCAACTCCAAGGCCGGCACTCTTACTCACTGTGCCACCTAGCTGCCCTTTTAGGGCAATTGGGGTTAAGTAACTTGCCCAAGGTTACACAGCTAGGTTTTTGTTTGTGTGGATTAAGTGTCTGAGGCCGGCTCGAACTCAGGTCCTTCTGACTCCAGGGCTGGCACTCTATTCACTGCGCCACCTAGCCGCCCCTAAGAGAAGAATCTTATACGCTTAAAACAATTAAAATATTTTCTCAAATAATAAGTAAATTAATTGAACATCCTTCTGGGAAGGGGTTCATAGTCTTCACCAGACACACAAAGCAGTTCACAAAACAAAAACGGTTAAACCTCTGCTCTAGAGTTGTGATGGTCTAGCAATTGAGACTGCAAAGAAGTACAAATATGAGTAGAAGTAAAAGAGTGCATTGTCATGGAATCCATGGAAGGGAGAGTGTCCAAGGGGATAGTATGGTCAACAGTGTAAAAAGAGTGTCAAAAGATGAAAAAAAATTTAAAAAAGAGAAGAATTGAGAAAAGATCATGGGATTAATCTCTCTCTCTTTTAAATGCTTTATTAACTTCTGGTTTACATTATTCATTTCCATCAGATTTTGAGTGACAGTTTTTTCCCCATTTTTCCCTACCCCCCCAGCCCAGAATAGCATTCCCACAGGATACCCCCTTGTCCCATCTACTCTCTGCCATATTTTCTCCTATGCCCCCTTTGACTTTTTCAGTAAGGCAAGTGAATCTCTGTGCCCCAATGCCTGTATACCTTATTTCCCAATCATATGTAAAATAGTATTAATAATCATATTTATATATTTTTAAACATTTGATTTTAAAACTTTAATTCCAGATTCATTACCTTCCTTCCTTCCTTGTCACCCCCCCCCCTTAATGGGAAGATAAACAATTCAGTGTATGTTGTACATCTGTAGCTATGCAAAACATTACCAGAGTATATATATTGTAAAAGACTGACTATATTCCCCTCCCTCCTATCCCACCTCCCACTTGGTCTATTGCCTACTTTGATCCTGTCCCTTTTCAAAACTGGGTGCTTCCAACTCCCCTCCACCCTTTCCCTCCCAGTCTCTCTTCCATCACCCCCCCCTCATCCACTTCCCCCCAACTCTCCTGTAGGGCGAGATATCTTATTTAGTGTGTATGTCATTCTCTCCCTGATCCAACTTCAATGAGAATAAAGTTTTGCCTCTTTGCCTTCCTGTTCTTCCCCTCCCTTGTAACCATTTTCCCTTGCCTCTTCTATAGGAGATAGTTCACCCCCATTCTGTCTCTCCCCACCTCCTCTTGTTATATTCCTATTTCACCTCTTAATTTCACCTTTTAAGTATCATCCCTTCCTATTAAATTCGACCCGTGCCCTCTATGTATACCTGTAAACATATATATACACATTCACATATGTATTCATATACCCATATACCCTTCTTTAACTATTTTCATACTGAGAAAAATCTCATCAATTACAGCTATCTTTTTTCCATGTACAAATGTAGTTTGACTTTGATAAGTTCATAATGATTTCTTTTCCCTGTTTACCTTCTCAAGCATCTCTTACTTCTTGTATCTGAATGTCAAATTTTCTATTCAACTCTGGTTTTTTATCAAGAATGCTTGAAAGTCCTCTATTCCACTGAATGACCATATTTTCCCCTAAAACATTATACTCAGTTTTGCTGGGTAGGTGATTCTTGGTTTTAATCCCAGCTCTTTTGCCCTCCAGAATATCATATTCCAAGCCCTTAGATCCCTCAGTGTAGAAGCTGCCAGATCTTGTGCTATCCTGATTGTGTTTCCACAATATTGAAATTGTTTCTTCCTGGCTGCTTGTAGCATTTTCTCCTTGATCTGGCAATTCTGGAATCTGGCTATAATATTCCTAGGAGTTTTTTGGGGGGGGGATCTTTTTCAGGAGGTGATCTCTGGATTCTTTCAACCTTTCTTTCCCCCTCTGGGTCTAAAACATCAGGGCAATTTTCCTTGAGAATTTCTTGAAGGATGGTTTCTAGGTTCTTTCTTTGATCATGACTTTCAGGTAGTCCAATTATTTTTATATTATCACTCCTGGATATATTTTCCAGGTCAGTGGTTTTTCCCATGAGATATTTCACATTGCCTTCTATTCTTTCATTTGGATCTGCTTAACAGCATCTTGATTTCTCATAAAGTCATTAGCTTCCATTTGCTCCAGTCTAATTCTGAAGGAATGATTCTCCTCAGTGAGCTTTTGAGATTTTTTTCCATCTGGCAAATTCAAGTTTTAAGGCATTCTTCTCCTCATTGCCTTTTTGAGCCTCTTTTGCCATTTGAGTTAGTCTGTTTTTTAAGGTGTTATTTTCCTCATTCAGGCTGTTGACTCTCATTTCATACTTTTCTTGCATCTTTCTCATTTCTCTTCCCAATTTTTCCTCCACTTCTCTTATCTGCTTCTTAAGGTCCTCTATGGCCTGTAATCTGCTCATATTTTCATTTGGGGCTTTTGGTGCAGGAGTTCTGACCTCCCAGTCCTCCTCCTGTTCCATGCTTCAATCCTCCTTGCCCCCACAATAGTTGTCTAATGTTGAATTTTTCTGTTTCTTTTGTTTCCTTTGCCTAGGCATGTTGCCACTCAATTACTTGACTTTTGGGCTTGTTGCCACACTAGGACTCTGCTACCAGCCAGGGGGCTTCCCTCCCAAATGCTGGGGTTTTCTCAGCTGCTGGAGGTATTAGTTGGGTGCCCTCTCTGATGCCTCCACACACTCTGGCAAGCTGGTCACACACCCCAAGACCTCCACCCAGACCACAATCCAGATCCAAGAAGGTTAAAGCAAGAGTGATTACCTCCCCCCCAGACTGATTTCAATGTCCCCCTACAGTCCACAGGCCAGGAGCTGAAGCTGAAACATGGCAAGCTGTGAGGCTTATTGCCCCCAGGGAAAGAGGCTGATGCTCTCTCAACCCGGTCCCAAAATCCTTAGGGCACTGACCTCTCACTTTGTTCTAGGCATCTATGTGTTGATAATTCTGGAAACGCCACAGCTTATGGTGTTCTGATGTCCCTCCAGCAAGCTGCTGGTCTGGCTACCCTGGGGTTAAAGCCTCAGACTCATGCAGGCCTGGGCTCGGCTCCCAGAGCTCTGTGCTGGCTGCTCCCTGCTGGGCTGCCAGGCTGTCGTCAGCGGGAGGTTAGCTTCTCTGTATTATTTTGTGGGTTCTGTAGCTCAAGAGTGTGTTCAGAGTCCCCTTTTACATGAATTTGGAAGTGGTGGGAGTGGGAGCTGTGTGGAAGGGCTGTTTATACTCCATCATCTTGACTCCACCCCTTGGGGATTAATCTCTTAAGAGGTAACTAGTAACCTAGAAAAGAACCATTTTAGTGAAGTTGGGAGCCAGGTTTTGAAGGGTTGAGAAGTAAAGAGGCACTAAGGAAAGAGTGTCATCAGGAATAGAAAACTGCTCTTAGGATCTTGGGAATAAAAGAGAAAGAGGATACAGGATAATTCCATAGGAATCTATACAGTCAGGCTAAAGTGGACTTCTTAGTACCTTGAGTAACTGAACAAGTTGACTACTGGGCCACAACAATTGAAAGGAAATGCCCTTTCTTTAAATGGTCCCTCCAAATTCTGAAGGACTTTTTTGATGACCCTCTTTGCATGGAGTTGTGCATTCACCAGGCTTCTGTCTCCAAAAAAGGAATTAACTAACTCAACCAAAGAGCATTTATTAATTACTCACTATATGGCAAGCACTGTACTAGAAATACAAAGACACAAATGAAATAATTCCTACCCTCAAAAGACTTACACTCTCTCCAGGGAGATATATTCAGGCTCCTAAATGTAGATCTCTGGAATTAGCCTACCCTAATTAATTGGATTTTTAGAAAAACATTTAGACTCAATCAGTGATGAACTGGCCATAATAGAGATGACAGAAAACACACTGGATCTCATAAAGCAGTACATCCAAACTGAGGCGACCAAAATGTAATGTTAAATTGAAAGTAGTTGTTACCTGGGGCCCCAACCATGTCACACACCCATAGAGGACCACATATAACTTGACACAGAAAAAAGACCCTTCAAAAATATCTGACATTCTGAATTCATTCTTGATATGATACTTACATAATACCTAGGCACTACTGAGCCAGCAGCCATGCCAAGAAATCTAACAGATGGGGGCCTAAGGTGCATTGAAAGGAACACAGAAGACCTGTGGATATTTACTGGAATTTGACATCCCCAGGACCCCAACAAGCCCATTCCCAAAGTATGACCATAGGTTCATCAATTACTGCCATTTGATTCCTGCCCCTTGATCACTATATGCTCTGAACCTAGATGCTTTGGCCAGTTTCCTGGATGAGAATCTGACCCCATCAGAATAAATGCCTTGGTAACCCAAGTGGCCCCTGTAGTCCTTGAAATAACTGATGGATAGCCCAATGCTCCAGGTTAGTAGCCACAAAGTTAATCTCTGGGACCTCAGGCAGGGGAACTCTATGTATAACCTGATACCAGATGCAACCTATTCTCCTATATTTCTATTATCTTATGGAATGAGTGGTTTACTTATCATAATTTTATCTTGTGAAATATTGGTAATATTACTTCCACTTTATATCTCCTATCTGTACTCTCTCAATTCATACATACCATGACTACAGTGGTTCAGGTCCCCATCACCCCTCACCTCATGGCGATGGCCTCCTACTTGATTCCCTTGCCTCCAATTTCTCTCCTCTCTCATCTGTCCTCCAAACACAGCTGCCAAATGTGTATTCCTAAAACATATGCCTGACAATGTCACTCCTCTATTCTAGAAACTCTAGTATAAAATATAAACTCTTTTTTTCTTTTACTTTTTCTTTTTAGCTTTTAAAGCCCTTCATATTTTGGAGGGGGGATATTGCTGCCCTAACTATGCTTACAAAAGCAGATGAATGTGTATTCTCAGCAAATTACTATATCTGTTTCACCTGTCAATCAAATGTCTTTGGTTTAAATAGTTTATCATCAGCGTAGATGATGGATGTTAAGAACCCCTCAAAGAGCTTATAAAACTCCTAAATTAAATGAGGGACTTACTTTCTAGAATATGATTCCATGACAGTTTTATAACTGTGAATTCACCCCCACCCTGCCACAAAAGGTGGGGAATGAAGAAAATTGAACCCTTAAAGCATGGAGCACATAAACCGTCATATAAACTCAATCCAAGAGCTTCCTCTTGCTTCTTGGATAAAGCAGACTGCATTGGTATTCTGCTCTGATCTAAGTTGCTTAAGCCAAACTCCCTGAACTATTTTGATTGATAAGTGACTAAGTGAAAACTCAGCTAATCTACTATACCTAATTGGTGTCAGACCATGATTTATATCCTATCCAGTCATCTACCAGAAAACCAGGGGCTACTCAGACCTGAATCTCATTATCTGCCCCCAAGCTTTTATCCCATATCTCTCCTTTTCTCAGTCAAACTCCTTGAAAAACCTGTCTACACTTATCACCTCTTCTCTCACTCACTTTTCAGTCCTTCACAGTCCAGCTCCTAACATCATCATCCAAACAAAACTACTCTTTCCAAAATTGCCAACTATTTCATTACCCAGTATGCAAGCTCTCCTCAGCCATCATTCTTCTTGACCTCACTGCTATGTCTTATATGTTATTATCCATTCTCTCCTTTGGGATACTCTCTCCTTACTGCATTTTCATGGCACTGCTTTCTCTCCTGGTCCTCCTCCTCCTTTTTTTTTAAGTCCTCTTCCCTGGCTTATCCTCAATAGCATGCCCCCTAAATGTTTTTGCAACATTAGGCTCCATATTTGGCACTCTTCTCTCTATACCCTGTCTCCATTATCTGCCATGGGTTTAATTATTATTTCTATGCAAAAGGCTCTCTGATCCATATATCCAGCCCTAGTCTCTCTCCTGAGCTATAGTCTTACATTACAACTTCCTACTGGACATTTCAAATTGGAAGCCCCACAGACATCTCAAACTCAAAGTATACAAAACAGAATGTGTTATCTTTTCCCCACATTCTCCCCTCTACCAAACTTCCCTATTACTATTGAGGGCACCACAGTCATTACAGTCTCTGGTTTGAACCTTGACATTATATACAAATCCATCCTCATTAACTCCATATATCTCACCATTTGCAAATTATATGATTTGAATATATTATGTAACCTACACAACATCTCCCACACTCAACCCCTTGTCTCTACACATACAACTACCACTCTAGCTCAGGCCTTTATTACCTAGGTTAGTGAAAAGGTCTCTTATTTTTCCCCCAACTCAACACTCTCCCCTTTCCAATCCATCCTGCACCAGCGACCCAAGTCACTTTTTTAAAGCACAGTTCTCAACATACCACTCCCGTACTCAAGAAACTCCAGTGGCTTCCTACCACTTCTAGTATAAATAAATAGAAACTCCTGCTTGAATTTTAAAGCCTTTACAACTTGGCCCAATATATCTTTCTAGCCTCGTTAAACATTACTCCCCTCCCTATACTTTATAGTCTGGCCAAAATGGACTTACTTCTGGTTTTCTCACATGACACTTCATCTCCTATTTCCATGCCTTATGCATACCAAGAATTCACTCCCTTCTGACCTAGGCTCCACAGGGTCCTTCAATTCCTTTAAGACATAGCACATTAGGGCAGCTAGATAGCACAGTGAGTAGAGCATCAGCCCTGGAGTCAGAAAGACCTGAGATCGGATTTGGCCTCAGACACTTAATGCACACACAGACAAAAACCTAGTCGTGTGACCTTGGGCAAGTTACTTAACCCCAATATACTAATTTTGTATATAGTCCTTCTATATCTGAAGCTATATCTCTGACAATATCTACATTTCCATATGTATCATCTATTTGTCTTTATCTCTGTCTGTCCCTCTCTCTCTCTGTGTGTCTCTGTTTCTGCCTCTCTGTTTCTCTCTCTCTCTCTCTCTCTCTCTCTCTCTCTCTCTCTCTCTCTCTCTCTCTCTCTCTCTTTCCCCCTTCCTCCCTCCCTCCTTTCCTCCCTCACCACTTACTTATATCTTGTCTCCCCTGGTAAAATATAAGATCCTTTAGAACAGGGATTGTTTCATTTTCTGTTTTTAAATCCCAATATTGTGTGGCACAAAGTAGGAGTTTTAGAAAAGCTTGAAGATTTTATTTGTTTTTCCCTGTTTCTGCCATCCATCCTCTTAGGGGGAAAAAGTGACCATTTTGATTGGACTTTTCCATAATCAGGGAGTTTATCCACCCAAGTCTAGCACTCTTTCCTGTAGCTGCATTTTTCAAATTGATGGGTAAAGGAACAATCAGCTAAGCCACTATATGTAGCTAACCCTAGACCATGATTCACATCATGATCAGCCATTGTCCAGGAAACCTGGGCCTATTCTACATGGAGATCATTCCTTCTAATTTGCCTATACTATATCCCAACCTCCTTTCTATCTCATGTTATTAGGATAGTAATTAAATAAATGCTACCATTGCTGCTAGAGAGGGTGTGACAGTCAAGTCCCTTGTGATTCCATTCCCTATGACCCCCCAGTCTAAAACTCCCTTCCCTGTCCTCCACTCTCCCATATATGTTGTATCCCACTTTCAAAATATAAACTCCTTTAGGGCAGGGAGTCTTATTTTAAATTTTGTATTCCTAGCATCTAGTACAGTGTCTGTAATAGAATGGCACCTAGTAGATACTCATTTATTCATTTAGGAGTGTGAATCTTCTAGCTGGATTCTGTGCATTCCCAAATGGCATAATACCTCCTAATGAACCCAGTGTAGCACTGATTTTCTGTAAGTGTAAACTCACATATGGTCATCTCTGAAATGGTTTGAAGTTTAAATTCCATTTGTAAATAAAGATTTTCATGTTCCAAAAAAAGGTGAGATTATGAGTATCTCATAAGCACTAGGATCAAAATCCTCTGATAATTTAGCATCTTATACATAACTCCTGGAAAGAAGCCTTAACCTCTTTGCTCATCAACTGAGAATACACACAAGAGATCTATGAGATTAGAATTTTTCAAAGGGTGAAGGTTTACAAAGAAATACTTTTCTGTAAACTCAATAATTATAATCCTTGCAGAGCTCATAGATCCTGGCTTTGATGAGGAACAAGTTCAGAATGAAAAGGAAATACTCCAGAGAGGGTATGGCAAGCAGAGATAACACCATACAGCATCCACAGGTGTGCTGAAATGCTGTTTACTACTGGATTCACAGGATGGGGGAAAATAATCCAGTCTCTATTTGAAATGGAGATGTATAAGACAGAGCAGGGGAGCCATCTGTGTGCTGATAGAAAAAGATATTTCTTTGAATCTTCAAAAGGAATAGAACTTTGGGAACTTGGTAAGGAGTCAAGTCATTCAAGTCACTCAGATCTTCTCTAGGAATTCTGCCCTGAGGGGGATACCACTTGCCCCAAATCCCATTACTCTTTAGACCCTTTGGTACTTATGTGGTCAGTTTGCATTTCTCCCTGAGTTCATTTTACACAGATTTCTTAGACATTTGTTCTCCTGTCTTTTCACATAGGTATTTTTTCCCCTATCCAGCTGCAGTATAAGGGGCCTCTTCATAATACCCACGAGTGATTGGAAGATTGGAAGATAGGCTGTCAAATATGGAGATTTTGAAAAGAAAAGCATATGAACGCTCTGGAGGAAGCTACTGATGTGAAATTCACAAGACAGGGTAAAATAGAAAGGAAAAGTAAAGGGGGAGAAAGGGGGTTAGAGAGGGAGGGAGAGAGAGAAGAAAGAGAGAGAGATGCCAGAATTATTAGTCTGGTTCCTAAAAAACTGCATCCTCCAGACATAGAAATACCTGCTAAAGAAGGAAAGAGGAAACTTTCTTTCTGGTCCTGAGAAAAAGTAACAAGTCTCTGTAAAAGGTACCATATCTGGCATGGTGGCAGAAGCATCACACTTAGAAGATTGTTGTGTTTGTCCCACCAGAAAAAAACCTTAATAGTCCTCCTGTTCCCAAGAGTTTGGGAATGTGACAGTTTAGAAAATGAGTATTGAGAGCATTTGTTACTCAATTTAAAGCTATGTGATTAAGTTTGCATGTTGTTCTTTTTATATTTTTTTTCCCCAATTACATGTTAAAACAATTTTTAAATGTTTTTTGAAAGTTTTAAGTTCCAAATTCTATCTATCCCTCTCTTCTCCCTACCTGAGATGGTAAGCAATCCAATATAGGTTATACATGTGCAATCCAGTAAAACATTTCCATGTTAATCATTTTGTATGTTGTTTTCAGTAAATATTCTTTACCTTACTTCAAAATGTGTTGAATTTTTATCACTACAGGAGAAATTTAAGCCAAAATGAAGATTTAGGAGCTATGAATTTACATAAGTGGTTCACAAACATCTTTTAAGAACTTGAATGAAGCAGCAGGTAAAAACATTAGAATGTGAGCTCTTTGAGGACAAGGTTTGTGTTTTTACCCTTTTTTTGTATCCTTAATATTTAGCACAGTGTCCGGCCAAGAGTAATCACATATTAAATGCTTTTTAACTGACCCATTTACTATGTGGTAAAGATTACAGGTAGAGAGACCTTGTTTTTTTCACTCATCCCATCTATCCTGAAAACAAGTAAAATGTTACATGTATTATAGGCAATCCCTTTTTGTTTATAACTATGAAAGACATTTCTTCTTAAATCTAGTCTTTTCCCATCCATGTTTTCAGGAGGCCTTCTCCAGGGTTTAGCAAAACACTGAGAATCTCATTTATATGCAGAGTATCATCTTTTTTTTTCCCTTCTCTAAATGTACTATAAGTGTTTACCTAAACATCAACTGATAAGATTCTCTCTTGCCTAGCCAGCTAAATTGCAAAGTTCTGACTGATAAACTCTGCAGAGAGAACATCCAGCCTGGCTCTATTCCAGAAAGAAGAACACAAAAACTGATTTAACTGTGAAAGTCCCAATTCAAAAGAAGAGGAAACATGACAAATTGACTGTTCTTAAATGACTCTCCTACAATAAAGGGTTAACATATAGTACTTCTAATAGAATTTAAATTCCTAAGAGTCAGGGGCTATTTTATTTTCTCTTTGCATTTCTAGGGCTTCCTGTGGTAGGCACTATAATAATAATAGTAATAAAGATAATGTTAATAACAGCTAGCACTTGCTATGTGCCAGGCACTGTGCTAAGCATTTTACCATTATTAGCTCATTTAATCTTCACAACAACCCTGGGAGATAGGTCCTATTATTATTAGACTCATTACACAGCTGAGAAAACTGAATGGAGATATAGCTGATCCAAGAAATGGTCAGCTGGGCTACAAAGCCCTCACACTTCTTCTTCCTGATTTTCCCCCATCCTCATTTTTTCTTAAATAAAATGAGATGATTAAGTAAAAATTCTAAGAAAGCAAATTAGGGAACTGTTATGTGGACATCTACCATCAGAGCAATAGGTTTCCAACTGGTAAACTTGATGCATTCAGATTAGCCACCAACAGCTGGAGCATTTTTTGAAAGTCATGTTTATAAATTGTTTGTGGTGATTCTAACTGACATGCATAACCAGCAATCTGTTCAATTTTAAGCAGGTTAAATGTCCTCACATCTGGAGAAGCCCCTGACTCACCAGCCACTAAGCAAAGAAACTGAGGAGGAAAAAATTCCTCCATGAGCTGAATTAGGTTGATCATACTTTTCTGGAATTGATAACCCTGGAGCTAGAGTAAAGCTTTAACTAGGGTAAAAGTTGTTGCTGCAGAGCAGGGAAATTTAGAGGGTGCAAACATTAGAATGATAAATCCTTTATCATATTAGAAAGAGATAAAAGAAATTGATTTTTCAGATGTAATTTTTGGTCTATATAAGCTTTTTTTATTTTAGGGACTCCTTCACCTGGTTCCCTCAGGTTCTAATAGAAGAGCAGAGGGAGGATCAAATTCAAAGGGACTATTGGAGAAAGCAAAGCCTGTTGATTCTTTCCCAGTCTTTCTACATTCCATTAAATTGTCACCCTAAGCTTGTAACAAAAGAATACATTATATGTGTGTGTGTGTGTGTGTGTGTGTGTGTGTGTGTGTGTGTGTGTGTGTGTGTATATATATATATATATATATATATATATATATATTACCCTCCTAGAGCAATATTTTAGTAGTAAGTAGTGTCTGATAGCAATATCAAGAACTAGTTAGTTCTGATTCTAGAGCAAAAGCTGCTTATCTTTACTCTATTTTTTTAACTCAAGTATAAGACTATACAAGGGCAGCTGGGTATCTGTAATAGTAATGAAATTTGAAGATGCCCTTGTATTGGCAAGCTAACAGGTACTTAGCATTTAGTTTCAAGTTAATCATATCAAGCCTCTGTTAAGAAACAGAAGGTATGAACCCCTGTTGCTGAAGTAACAGGAAGGGGTAGAACAGGAAGGAGCTTATATATGGAAAAACACAAGCTGGTGAGTCAGAACTTCTTGGAGCAAGCCATGTAGAGGCTAGGGAGGAGAGGCCAGAAAGTGATTTTGATTTTGAGAACGGGGCCTCTGCTGAGACTTCTCTTCTGAAAACTTCTGCTGGAACTTTTCTTCTGGGAACTTCTGCTAAGAGCTTCCAAGAACCAGGCTGAGGGGCTACCATGAGTGACAGAGGAGGATCCCTGCTTGAGGGAACCTGTTCTGTTGTGAACTCTTGGGAATGTGGGTGTTCACTGCATTAACCATGTGAACCAACTTCATAGTTACTGTAATGACTTTGACTTTCTGGTTCTGGGATTCAGTTTCCTGGTATTTGAATAAGGACTTGAGGTGGACTAGATACTATGAGGTAATAGATATGGAAGAGAAACTACACAGAGAACTGGAAAAGGAACTGGGAGCTGACTGACTTTGAATTCAAGTGACAGTTGGCTAGATTTGGGCAGGAGCTGGGACCATGGAAGAGGAACCATGGAAGCTGAGAGCCTGCCTCGAGTTAAGATGAAAAGACCTCTCCTTGGGTATTTAATGCTGACAAATGAGATTGTAACTTACTTGTGACCTGAGGGTGGATGGCCTTTGTACTTTCCACTACCCCTTAAGAAGGTACTGAGTAGTGACTGATGATATTGTAACTTGATTCCATTCCTTGGGTAGAGGACTTTGACCTTTGTACTTTGTGTCAATTAAGGAGGTTTGATTGAACTAAGGTTAATTAAATTAAAGCCAATTAAAGGTTGAATTAAGGATTTACGAAATGAAGGACTTACTAAATGATTGCACTTTGTTTAAAACTGTGTGAACACTTTGGTGAAAACTATGTCCCATTTTAGTGATAAGTTGTTGAGCTGTGACGTGGTGAATGCTGTATTTTGATTTTCTGTGAATGTTTTGCTCAGATTTGTCACTGAATAAATAGGGAGTTCACTGTGTAATCATAACCTTGAAAAGCTGTTTACATTAGCAGTCCTCTAGAAAGCTGCTTATGCTTGGTTTTACAGTGGAACAGTACATAGAGTGCTAGACCTGTAGGAAGACCTGAATTCAAATCCAGTAGCTATGTGATCCTAGGCAAGTCACTTAGCTCTGTTTACATCAGTTTCCTCATCTGTAAAAAGAGTTGGAGAAGGAACTGGAAAAGCACTCCTGTATTTCTGCCAAGAAAACCCCAGATGGCATCATGAAGAGTTAGACATGACTGAAACTGCTGAACAATAGTAATAGGATTGTACATCTTTTATGTGTATATATGAGTATGCTTATGTATTGAATTTCATCTAATTAGATTTAATTTGTGCAGGTGAAGCAAATGGGACTATGGATACAGCTAGATGGCATAGTAGAGTGACAGACTTGAAATTATGAAGACTTGAGTTCAAATCCTGCCTCAGGTATTTCACTTTATAAGACCCTGTGCAAGTAACAACCTCTCTATTTCATTTTCCTCATCTGTAAAGTGAGGGGTAATAATAGTACCAATCTCATAAGACTATTGTGAGTATCAAAAGAGATCAGAGATGTAAAGCATTTTGCACAACTTAAAGTTCTATAAAAATGCTAGTTACTGCTACTACTCTATTACAACCACAGCTATTGGTTTGGAATGTTGTATATACTGTCATATTCAGGCAATGTATTGGTTGGTTTGGATTTTGCTAATATGGTTTCTTTTTTGTCCCCACTTTTTGTCACAAGGCTCAGCTTGCTGGTTGCATGAGAGGGAGGGATATATTCAGAAATGAGGATGATATAAAAATCAAAGTTAGATAAACAGATAGAGAGACAGACAGATGGATGGACGCATGGATGGATGGATAGATAGATAGATAGATAGATAGATAGATAGATAGATAGATAGATAGATAGATAGAATTGAAAGTTATTTGTTGGGTTTGTTTTTAAATCTCTTACTTTTTCAATTTCTGTCTTATCCTCAGTGTTTTGTCCTACCCCTGAGGCTTTACCTTCTTCTGTCCCTTCTAGCCACTCTCCCATAATCAGAAATGCCATTTTTTCATGTTGTGGGTAAATAATCCTAATATTGCCCAACCTCTCACTTTTTATTGAAAGGTATCCCACCAAAACCTTTCTAGAATAGTAGGGAAGGGCATAATACATAAATCCCATGCATTAAACCACATATCTTGGTCCTTCCAAACTCTGCAACTCTATCACATAATTCACAATAATAACTAATTCTCCCAAGTTTTCAACTGAATTTGCCTTAATCGTTGTATTATATTGATGTGATGATTTTGTGCTTCACCTGGGCACCGAAATTGCTATCACTTTTGTTGTTGTTCATTTGCTTTCATTTGTGTTCAACTCTGTGTGATCCCATTTGGGACTTTTTTGGCCAAGATACTGGAGTGGTTTGCCATTTCCTTCTCCAATTCATTTTACAGATGAGGAAACTGTGTCAAACAGGGTTAAGTGACTTGCCCAGGGTCACACAGCTAGTAAGTCTCTGAGGCCAGGTTTGAACTCAGGAAAACGAGTCTTCCTGATTCTAGGCCAGGCACTCTATTCACTAGTGTGGAGCTATTACCACTCCTTTCCACAACAGCTTGTCCCACCTTCCCCATCTTTTATCAAGTGTCTCATGGGTGTTTGCTTTAAAAATAACATAGTTACCTTTCTTTGTCTCTATGTTATTCCCATTTGTCTCTTGTTATGGGTTGAATGCCATTCAGTACTGAGAACATTTCCTCAATTGGCACCAAAAAAACAAAGAACCAGATATCAATGCTAACTTAGAAAAGTAATGAGTTCTGTGAAGACCAAAAAAGGGATTTTTCCCCTTAATGTTGTAAAATTCTCTATTTGTTCACCAACTAATGCCTACCTTTCCCATATCACCAGTCACAAAATTTTATTCCATCAACAGCTTCTTCATTTTTCCATCATGTTCATAGACTCTCCTGGAAGGGACCTTTGAGGTAATGGTTTAACTCCCTAATTTTACACATAAGGGAACTGATGCCCAGAGAGGTGATATATGACTTCTGAACGTTACAAAGCTAGTAAAGTTGTCTGAAGCATAATTATGAACCCAAGTCTTCCTGACAAGTTCCAAGACCTAGGTGGTATGAACCATACCACCTCTCTTTACATTTTCTTTGCAAAGTGCTTCTAAATATAAAATATTCCTTGGTTTTTTAATATGTCCATCTATTCCATGTTACTCTCTTTGATTTCCCACTGATCCTGGTTGGAAATGATCTTTCCTTCCTCAGATCTTCCTTAATAATTTTCATGTTCTATTATATATCATGGCTATTTGCCCATGTGTAACTTAGCCATTAGACTGTAGGCTCTTTGAGGTCAGGGACTCTGTCTTATGAGTGTTTTTATTTCTCAGAACCTAGCAAAGTACTCTATACCAGTGGTGTCAAATTGAAATAGAAACAGAGGAAATGAAACCATAGATAAAGATCTTTAGAGGTCACATATTAACTTAGAAAACTACAGGTTTATATATTCCTTTTTTATTAATACATCAACACAATAAAATAAAAGAGGAACTATAGCTTAATCTGGGTCAGGCTACACTCAAGAATGTTGTTGACCACATATTGGACACCTCAGCTCTATTTATAATAGGAGTTTTACAAATGTTCATTGATTTTGACTAAATTAAATGTATAGAGATATGTTCAGGGCAATGTTTTCTCCATCAGCCCTCAGCTTTACACAGAATCCAACAAATGCAATCCTTTAATTTGAACTTCATTCTTTCTCCTTCTATCCTAACCATAGTTTCTTTGACCTAATAAATAGCCACTGACAAGTGGAACAATTAGTAAAATTACTTTAGGTCCTTCACATGAATGTGTTGCTTGGGCCCTAGGTAATTTTCACTCCTAAAACTGTACAACAAAGAGTAACTTAAAAAGATAAGCTGTTGCTGGAACCACAGGTCTTTCCTTGCAACAGACAGACAGAATAAAAATAGGATATACCTATTAGTACATTCTTCATAGTTCATAGCATAATAATCAATTCATATTATTATATTCACAGTTGGATTAAGTGGCCATGTAGGAACCAAAGATGGAGCTCGAGTCTCTATCACTACAGTAAAGTTATTGTTCATGAAATTATAATCAAATTTTGGGAAAGGAAGCAGTAACCTCGCTGAGCTCCTCTGTCACTAAGTCCCAAAGGGTAAATCTGAGAGGATTCCGGAGTGACGGAGCCCAGTGGAAGACAGAGTGTGGCAGAATCCAGCCCAGAAGGTTGCCCAGTGTGTCCGCACAGGTCAAGCGCAGAGCGTGTGGGGTCTGCACAGCTCAGACCTAAGAGCAGGGAAGCAGACTACACCAGAGAGAAAAAGCCCCAGCCTGCAGACTTACCAAGGACGAATCGCAGTCATCTCGCAGAGGGAACGGATCATTGGAGCCAGGTAGGAGAGTCTGGCCCCCAGTGGAGAGAGTGGCTTCTCAGGCTGCATTCAGCCCCCAGCCTGGAGGTTTAGAAACTGCCTGCCTGTATAACACAGGGGCTGGAATGGCAAAGTAAATTCTAGCTGCTCAGATCCTCCCATCCCTCCTTCATGAAGCAGAAAACCCAAAGATAAGTCTCCCACCCAGATTGAAATCCCAAGTTAATGGAAATAGCCTCAGGCTTGAGAATCTCCAAGAAGGGGTGTAACTGAGACAGCCAGGAATCTGAAGAGAAGAGAGGGAGGGGACCCAACAACCCCCACCTCACCTCACCAACAAAAGCCTACTTATAGCCCAGGGGTATAGAGGCAGAAATCTGAAGTGGTCAGACTCATCCCCACCTACACATCTACATTCCTCACTGACTTCCCTGACTTAGCCATAAACTAGACACCCAGATGTATTCAAAGTCAAGGATCAGGCCCCAAACTCATAGCCTGAGACACTAAGAAACAGGAAGTCACAATGGGAAGGAAGGAAGCTGAAAAGGAGAAGGGGAAGGCAAGAAAGTCTATTCGAGCATACTATGCAGGGCAAGAACAACAAAACACACAGGACAATATAGACTCTCTGCCCACACAAGAGACCACAGAAGGAAACATGATCTGGTCTCAAGCCCAAATAGCATTCCTGGAGGAGCTTAAGAAAAATTTTAAAGACCAAATCAGGGAGGCAATGACCAACTTGGACAAAGAAAATACCTCCCTAAAAAAAGAACTTCAAAAACTAACTGAAGACCATAATTCACTAAAAATTAGATACAATCAAACTGAAACTCAGAACTCTATGATGCAGCAGCAGTCGATCAAAAAAAACAAGATGATCGAAAAATTGCAAGAAAATGTAAAATATCTCACTGGAAAAATAACTGACCTAGAGAACAGATCCAGGAGAGACAACCTAAGAATTATTGGTCTACCAGAAAGCCATGATGAGAAAAGCAGTCTAGACAACATCCTTCAAGAGATTGTCAAAGAAAACTGTCCTGAGGTCCTGGAATCAGAAGATAAAAAAGCTATTGATAGAATTCACCGGACTCCTCCTGAAAGAGATCCCAAACTGAAAACTCCAAGAAATATAGTAGCCAAATTCCAGAATTATAAGATTAAAGAAAAAATTCTACAAGCAGCCAAAAAGAAACAATTCAAATATCGAGGAACTACAGTTAGGATCACACAGGACCTAGCAGCTTCTACATTAAAAGAGCGGAGGGACTGGAATTTGATATTTCGTAGGGCAAGAGAGCTAGGACTACAACCAAGGATTAACTACCCGGCAAAACTGAGCATAATCTTTCAGGCAAGGAGATGGACGTTTAATGAAGTAAGGGACTTCCAGACTTTCCTAATGAAAAAGCCAGAGCTCAATGGAAAATTTGATCTCCAATTACAAGACTCCAGAAAGACATAAAAAGGTAAACAAGGGTAACATAGACTCACACATGCAGAAGTGCACACACCCACACCCACAAACACAAGCTCATTACCTGGGATGCAACAAGAGCAAAATGTTCACAACCCTATATGTGGAGCTGATAACTGTCAATATTTGAAATCTTTATGATTATCATGACCTGCAAAAGGGTTATACTTAGAGGGTGTGGGTATGAATGCACTAACATGGAGTCTAAAAAAAAAAGACTATTAAGGGGATCAATGGTACTGTAATGGGAAAAAGGAAAGGATGAGCTAGGAAAAGGTAAAATATGCCATCTGAAGAGGAATCAAAACACACTATAGAAGAAGGGAAAGTAAGAGGGAGAGGAACATCATTTAAACACTATTCTCACTGGTTCTGGTTCAAAGAAGGATCAAATTAATCAGTGAAGTTTAAGAATCTAACGTGAATAGACACATAAATTCATTAAATAGAGGAATTGGAGGGAGGGAGAGGAGCACTGTTTGAAATTTACTCTCATTGGTTTGGAATCAAACGGGGAGTAATTTACTCTGATAAGTATAAAAATTTATTGTGTCCTATAGATAGTGGGAGGGTAAGGGGGGGTGAAAAGGAGGAGACTAAAGGGAGGGATTATAAGGGAGGGAAATAGTAGTAAGGGGAGAGGGTAGGTTAAGAAGGGGGGTCACTGGGTGGGAACACTGAGGGAGGGGGCGGTCAAAAGGGAAAACTTCAAGGAGGGGAAGGGAGAAGGAATAAACAAAAACATAAACAGGGGAGGGAATAGGATGGAAGGGAAGAGACAGATAGTCATCATTACTGTGAATGTGAATGGGATGAACTCTCCCATAAAACAGAGGTGGATAGCAGAATGGATTAAAAACCATAATCCTACAATATGCTGTCTTCAAGAAACACATTTGAAACAAAGGGATACCCACAGGGTAAAGGTAAAAGGTTGGAGTAAAATTTATTATGCCTCAGCTAAAGTAAAAAAAGCAGGGGTAGCAATACTTATCTCAGATAAAGCAAAAGCAAAAATAGATCTAATTAAAAGAGATAAGGAAGGAAACTATATCCTACTAAAAGGCACCATTGAGAATGAAGCAATATCACTACTTAATATATATGCACCAAGTGGTATAGCATCCAAATTCCTAGAGGAGAAGTTAAAGGAATTAGAGGAAGAAATAGATAGCAAAACTATACTAGTGGGGGACCTTAATCTCCCCCTCTCTGAACTCAATAAATCTAACCTCAAAATAAACAAGAAAGAAGTTAAGGAGGTGAATAGAATCTTAGAGAGACTAGATATGATGGATCTCTGGAGAAAACTGAATGGGGATAAAAAGGAATTTACTTTCTTCTCAGCAGTGCATGGTACATACTCAAAAATAGACCATATACTAGGGCATAAAAACCTCACAATCCAGTGCAGAAAGGCAGAAATAGTAAGCGCATCATTCTCAGATCATGATGCAATAAAAATTATATGCAATAAAGGGCCATGGAAAGATAGACTAAAAACTAATTGGAAACTAAACAATTTAATCCTAAAAAATTGGTGGGTCAAAGAAGAAATTATAGAAACAATCAATAATTTCATTCAAGAGAATGATAATAATGAAACAACATACCAAAATTTGTGGGATGCACTAAAGGCAGTTCTCAGGGGAAGTTTTATATCCCTGAGTGCATACTTAATTAAAGCAGAGAGAAGGGAGGTCAATGAATTGGACATGCAATTGAAAAAGCTAGAAAAAGAACAAATTGAAAATCCCCAATTTAGTACTAAATTAGAAATATTGAAAACCAAAGGTGAGATTAATAAAATTGAAATTAAGAAAACCATTGAATTAATAAATAAAACTAAGAGCTGGTTTTATGAAAAAATCAACAAAATTGATAGACCCTTAGTCAATATGATAAAAAAAAAGAAAGAAGAAAACCAAATTATGAGTATCAAAAATAAAAAGGGTGAATCTACCTCCAATGAAGAGGAAATCAAAAAAATAATGAGGAATTATTTTTCCCAATTGTATGCACATAAATATGACAATCTTAGTGAAATGGATGAATATTTACAAAATCACAAGTTGCCCAGATTAACTGAAGAGGAAGTGAATTACCTAAATAACCCCATCTCAGAAAAAGAAATCAAACAAGCCATCAATGAACTCCCTAGGAAAAAATCTCCAGGGCCAGATGGGTTCACTAGTGAATTCTATCAAACATTTAAAGAACAATTGATTCCAATACTCTACAAACTATTTGGGAAAATTAGTGAAGAAGGAGTCCTACCAAACTCTTTCTATGACACAAATATGGTACTGATTCCTAAATCAGGAAGAGATAAAACAGAGAAAGAAAATTATAGACCAATCTCCCTCATGAATTTAGACGCAAAAATTCTAAATAAAATATTAGCCAAAAGACTCCAACAACTTATCACAAAAATAATACACCCTGATCAGGTAGGATTCATTCCAGGAATGCAAGGATGGTTTAATATTAGGAAAACCATCAATATAATTGAGCATATCAACAACAAAACTAGCAAAAACCACATGATCATCTCAATAGATGCAGAAAAGGCTTTTGACAAAGTACAACATCCATTCCTATTAAAAACACTAGAAAGTATAGGAATAAATGGAGCCTTCCTTAAAATAGTTGCTAGCATCTATTTAAAACCATCAGCAAGTATTATATGCAATGGGGATAAACTAGAAGCCTTTCCAATAAGATCAGGAGTGAAACAAGGGTGTCCACTATCACCCCTCTTATTCAATCTCGTACTAGAAACACTAGCAGTAGCAATTAGAGAAGAAAAAGAAATCAAAGGAATCAAATTAGGCAAAGAAGTGACCAAGCTGTCACTCTTTGCAGATGATATGATGATATACTTAGAGAATCCTAGAGAATCAAGTAAAAAACTACTTGAGACAATAAATAAATTTGGCAAAGTTGCAGGATATAAAATAAACCCACATAAATCCTCAGCATTCCTGTACATCTCTAATAAAACTCAACAGCAAGAGATAGAAAGAGAAATCCCATTTAAAGTCACTGTAGACATTATAAAATATTTGGGAATATACTTGCCAAAACAAACCCAGAATCTATATGATCACAACTACAAAACACTTCTCACACAAATAAAAACAGATCTAAATAGTTGGAAAAATATCAATTGCTCGTGGCTGGGTCGAGCTAATATAATAAAAATGACAATTTTACCCAAACTAAATTATATATTTAGTGCCATTCCAATCAATTTACCAAAAAACTACTTTGTAGAGTTAGACAAAATAATAACAAAATTTATTTGGAAAAACAAACGGTCTAGAATATCAAGGGAATTAATGAAAAGAAATGCTAGGGAAGGTGGACTAGCTATGCCAGATCTTCATCTGTATTATACAGCAGCAGTCATCAAAACTGCTTGGTACTGGCAGAGGTGTAGAGTAGTGGATCAATGGAATAGATTAGGTGCAGGAGACCCAGCAGTTAATGAATATAGCAATCTATTGTTCGATAAACCCAAAGACCCCAGTTTTGGGGATAAGAATGCACTATTTGACAAAAACTGCTGGGAAAACTGGAATACAGTATGGCAGAAACTGGGCATAGATCACTATCTAACACCATATACCAAAATCAAGTCTAAATGGGTGCATGATCTAGGTGTAAAGGATGATACTGTAAGCAATTTGGGAAAGCAAGGAATAGTTTACCTGACAGATCTGTGGAGAGGGGAAGATTTTAGGACCAAACAAGAATTAGAGAGCATTATAAAATGCAAAATGGATAATTTTGATTACATTAAATTGAAAAGCTTCTGCACAAACAAAGCCAATGTAACCAAGATCAAGAGGGAGGTGGGAAATTGGGAAAGAATTTTTACAACTTGTGTCTCTGATAAAGGACTCATTTCTAAAATTTATAGAGAATTGAGCCAAATCTATATGAATACAAGTCATTCCCCAATTGAGAAATGGTCAAAGGATATGAATAGGAAGTTTTCAGAGAAAGAAATTAAAGATATCTATAAGCATATGAAGAAATGCTCTAAATCACTATTAATTAGAGAAATGCAAATCAAAACAACTCTGAGATACCACATCTCTCCAGTCAGACTGGCTAAGATGACAAAACAAGAAAGTGACAAATGCTGGAGAGGATGTGGACAAATTGGAACACTAATACATTGCTGGTGGAGTTGTGAACTTATCCAACCATTCTGGAGAGCAATCTGGAATTATGCCCAAAGGATTATAAATAATTTCATACCCTTTGACCCAGCCATACCACTTTTAGGGTTATATCCCAAAGAGATCATAGTAGTGGGAGGAAGAACCATATGTACAAAAATATTTTTAGCAGCCCTTTTTGTGGTTGCAAAGAATTGGAAACTAAAGGGGTGCCCATCAATTGGGGAATGGCTAAACAAGTTGTGGTATATGAATGTAATGGAATTTTATTGTGCTATAAGAAACGAGGAGGTGACGGATTTCATAATTACCTGGAGAGACTTATACAAATTGATGCTGAGCGAGAAGAGTAGAATCAGAAGAAATTTGTATACAATCACAGACATACCATATCTGTGACGACCAACTATGACAGACTGGACTCTTTTCAGCAATGTAGTGATATAAGTTAATCCCGAATGACTCAAGAAAGTGAGAAATGCGCCATCCAGAAATATAACTAGAAAGAACTGAGCCTGAATCCTGATGGAAGCAAACTAAATGATCTTGTTTGTCTCATTGTTTGGTTTTACTTCTTCCTTATCATCTTTCATTCCACCTAGTACAATATGCCTTTGTAATTGGAATAATGTTTAATATGAATGCATTTGCAGACCCTATACTGTACTATATGCTGTCATGAGGGGAGGGGGGAGGGAAGTAAAGGAAATTTGAAAATCAAGGAACTATGTAACTGAATCTTGTTAACTGAAACTAAACTAATAAATTAATAAAAAAAAAGAGGAAAAAAAAAGAAATGAGAAATGAAGTCTTATATAGCTTCAGAAAGCTGGCTAGATTTTTTAGATTTGCCTACTGAAGTCCATAAGAGCACATTGGAATTTACTCAGGTCAAAAAGTAGATCTCGTTCTCTTGCATTTTTAGTCTCTTAGCACTGCAAAAAATCAGTTCTCCTGAGTGCTTCCTTAGAAAATAATTCTGGTTAAAATTCTGGGCCCATCTTGCTACATTTTTGCTATGCTGTGAATGCTATGTGACTTCTGAGGGTTTTTGATACCTCCAGCTTCTTGAGACCAACCTATGCTATTCAAAAAATATATACTACATGTGTAAATAGTTGTGCTTTAATCCAGTAAACATCTTATTCCATTTTTTATTGAAGGCATTATGCCATTTTAGTATTATCTTGCTCATTTTAGAGATTCAGCTGGTTTTGAGTTAGTTTTCTGTCTTTGCCACTCCATGTCATGGAGGCCTATGACTTTTGAGGACAGGACCAATTTGCAGTTTTGTGCTGATTCTCTTAAATCATAGCATGTCTGCATGGTACTCTTTTTCATCCCTTGTCTTCATGAGTTCCCTTGATGGCCATTAAGCATGGGCCCTTTTGCTGAAATGTTTCACAAGTTTCATTCTAGTAGTTCAGTTTAAGAAGTTTCATGGGTTTTATGGAATTTTTTCAACCATTTGACCTGCATTCCAACATTACTCTTTTTCTCCTTCTGACCTGGGGCACCATACTGTAACACTGTCATCTGGTTTTCCTGTCATATCTTATTGCAAATTTTATTGCTTTTTCTGTAGTCTGATAAAAGTGAAGGATTTGGCCATTCAAAACATTATTTACAAATTTAAAATGGCAGCCTTTATTAAAATGACTTGTACTACAAGGATATATTTTAGTATTATGGTACAGAGATATGTTTATCTTTCATACCTACTAACCTAGAGCTATAAAGATTTTGGCTTTTCCTTGTTTTGATGAAATATAAGTGTTCTGGATAGATTTGCAGGTTATTAAATGCTTCAACTAACAACAAAAAAAAGAAATTATAATCAAATTTGAGGAAGCAAGTAAGATTAGGTTAATTAGAAAGCACCTACTATGTGCTAGGGACTATTTTAATTGCTTAAAATACAAATACAATGAATGAAACAATCCCTACTTGCAAGGAACTTAAAATCTTGATCTATGCTCCTAGCCTCTGGGATATCAAATTTAGGGGCATCATCATAACTTCATTGCATATATACATATATATATATGCACACACACATATATATATATACATAAACATATATACACATATACATATATACATACACACATATGTACATATATACATACACACATATATATATATATATATATATATATAAATTATTGTCAAATCTTGTCATTTGCAACATCTCTTGCCTATCTCCCCTTCTCTTCATTCAGATAGCCACCATCCTGTTGCAGGTGATTAATCACCTCAAGCTTAGACTACTGTAACAGCCTTCCAGTTTCAACCTTCCAGGCTCAGGTTTCATCTGTCTCCAATAATACAACCTCCACTCAGTTGCCAAAGTGATCATCCTTACATGCAGTCTTCCAAGTCACACCCCTCTCCCATGTCCTAAAATCCTCTAGGTTATAAGCCTTTTATAGCCTTCCCCCTTTCTATCTGTGTGATCTTTTTATTTTTTATTATCCTCCACATATTCTTATTTAGCAACATTGGCCTTCATATTGTTTCTCAAAGGCATCTTTCCACTTTCACAATTGGATCTCATGCCTGGAAAGCACTCCTTCCTCATCTTTATCTCCTGACTTTGCTGGCTTCCTCCCAGACTCTGTCAGTTTTTTTAGCAAGCAATTAAAAGCACTTACTATTTATTTGATGAATACTGTGTTTTGGAAATGCTTGTTTTAATCCATAAATTTAAATATATATGTATATATACATATATTAAATATTTATATATGTGTTTATATATACATATAAATGAACACTAAACAATAGGAATATAAACAAAAGAAAAAAAGAGTACCAGACCTCAAAGCGTTTATGTTCTAATGAAGGAAGACAATACATAAAAGGGAGATGAAAAGAAGAGAGAGGGGGAAAGGGCAAAAGAACCCTCAAAAATCTTGTAGAGATTTGTCTACAATGCAGCACAGAGATGAGTGAAGGCTCATTTCAAATCCTGTCTTTGTCTGGCACATGTTATTGTTGTTGTTCAGTCATGTCTGACTTTTCATGACCCCATTTAGGGTTTTCTTGGCAAAGATACTGGAGTAGTTTGCCATTTCCTACTCCAGCTCATTTTACAGATGAGGAAACCAAGGCAAACAGGTTTAATTGATTTACCCAGAGTCACACAGCTACTAAGTATCTGAGTTCAGATTTGAACTCAGGATCTTCCTGACCACAGGTCTGATACTCTACCCACTGTGTTACCTAGCTGCCCTTTCCTGGCACACTGTAATCATTTAATACATGCTTATTGACTGGTTGAATGACCTTTTGCATAAAGCCTTTCTTCATCACCCATCTCCCACCGCTAATACCTTCTCTCTGAGATATTATATGTGGCTTTGATTGTGTGTTCTTTCCCCCATGAGAATGCAAATTCCTTGAACACAAAGCAGGTGTTTCTGACTCTGTATCTCTAGTCCTTAGCATAGTGCATAGCTTAAGAGTTTAATATATATAACATATTAATATATGTTGACTTAGAAAATATACATTTGTCCTTTTCTACAATGGGCCCTGGCAGCTACTTCAGAGTCCAAAGGAGATATTAACATAGAATATAGTTCTTTGTACAGTGTCTTTCAGGCTTTGTCTGTATTTTTTCCCATTCCTTCTTGCTTGGTGGATGTGATAGTGTTGATTCTTCTGACAATGACTACCACATCCTTTTGGCAGCTGGCCAACAGTTGTTTGAATAGGCTAGCTGAAAGCATAATGGACACATGAGCTGGTCCCCATAAAGCACCTCTCATTTCCCTCTGCTTGAGGGGAGGACTTATTTATTCTCTCTCTCTCTCTCTCTCTCTCTCTCTCTCTCTCTCTCTCTCTCTCTCTCTCTCTCCCCCTGAGGATAAGCAGCCTGGTGTGACTATGTATGACTCAGCAGAGGCTAAGAGCAACAAATGTGTGCAGGTGATTTAGTAGGCAGATCGTACTCTTCTCCGATAACTTTTACGATGGGGCTTGATAAATGGACTTCACTGACATCATTTACACAGTGGCTGACAGGACCAGAACTTTCATTAGGGGCCATACAAAAAACTTAAAGAAACACACTCCAGGTGGCAAGTGAAGTCATTTTGTTGATATATTTGGGTAATATCAGATTCCATTTCTGTGATGCCATACTTCCCTGAAGGCTTTAGGTCATACAAATTAGAAGTGTTGCCTACCTTCAAAATGTCATCACCTCAGCAAAGTATAATCCGTAATAGTCCCCAAGTACCATTACCTAATTTTTTTAATGGTCAAACAATCATAAGAACATTCATCAAGGAAGGAGACTCAGAGGCCATTTAGTCCAAGCACCTTGTTTTGGTAAGGAAACTGAGATGCAAGCAGGTTGAGAGCTGTCCAAGGTACCAGAGGCAACATCAGAAGCATAATTTGAACCAGTCTTCTGACTTCTCAGTACTCTTTAGGTTGCACTGGGAAGGAATAAAATCTGTATAATCAGTGGAATGAGAAGATGAACCAGCTGAAACAATACCTTTGGGAAAAGCTCTGGTTCAGTTCTGAAATAAACTTGAGCTTTGGTCAGAATTCTCTTAATGTGCCCTTTGAATACCCAACAATCGTGGTTGGGTGAGGGGGGTTTAGAGGGACGTGAAATGGTCCTTATCTTTAGAAGAATAGGGGTCCATCTTGTCCTGTTGAAGCAATCACTTAAATACAGATTCAGTGGCTGAAACCTACTCTAAAAACACAGAAGTATTCAGAATTCTCCACATTTCTCTGACAGGGAAGCACTGATTTGATGTAGTGCTACCTAACCTTAGAGATAAACAATAGCCTAAAGCAGAGAGAAGCAATTGAAACACACACAGTAGTATCCAGTGTGGTCTGATGAAGCTTCACTTGCTGAATAGCCAATAAAGGTGCTGGATAAAATCAAGTGTGACTCTCTTTCACCTTCCCGCAGGGATAAAGCCTTTCTTTCTTTTTTTTTTCTCTCTCTTCTTATAAAAGGTGGGATAAAAAATGAGATTCATTTCCTCTTAAGAGGATTAATGGTTCCCCATTTTTTTCTTCAACAGAAAGTTATATCAGGACTCTAGAATGTCTTTGTTGGCTTTCTTTATCTGCTGAACTTACTTATCCATTAAGAGACAAATGAAATTGTGCCTTCTTCATGAAGCCTTCCCTGAACCCCAAATCTGGAATAATCTTCTCCTGTTGATCTCATGATATTTGGTTCAAACGTGTCCTTTAAGGTATCTGTGATATATTGTGTTTATTGTTTTCTCCATATGTTTTATTTTCCTCCTGAACCAGTTCTTCCCCTTTGGGGAAGCCCATGAACCCCTTCTCAGAATAAGGTTTTTAAATACAAAAAATAAAATATGTAGGATTACAAAGGAAATCACATATCTTGAAATACAGTTATCTATCTATAAAACCATAATATCTTTATTTGAGCCTTAAATTGCATATATAGGTAGATAAATGCATATATGTATATATTATAGATGTAGATTATATTTGTGTTGTTCAATTGTTTCTAATTCCTTGTGACCTCATTTAGTGTTTTCTTGGCAAAGATACTGGAGTAGTTTGCCATTTCCTTCTCCAGCTCATTTTATAGTTGAGGAAATTGAGGCAACAAGGGTTTAGTGACTTGTTCAGGGCCATAAAACTAGTAAGTGTCTGAGGCAGGATTTGAACTCACATATTTCTGACTCTAGGCCCAGGTATTCTATCCACTGTACCATATAGCTGCCATATGTTAAATATAGATATAGATTTTAAGTATATAGACCCCAAGTTACAAACCCTTGTGACTTACACAGTAAGCTTCCAGGAGAGTAAGAATGGTACTGTGGCTAAATTTTATGGATCCACAGACCCTAGCATGATGTTCTGTACACACCAAGTACTTAATGTTTGCTAAACTGTTGAATGAATGAATGGTACTCCAGCAAAGAGGATTCAGGTTTTTCTCTACCTTTTCATTATTACCAACTGTGCATTTTAAGGAAGACTAAAAATGAATGAGATGAAACTTTGTACTTTAAGTATCAAATGAATGATCTGGTTCAACCTTTTTATTTGGTTGGTTGTACTTTGTTTTAACCCATGGATCAAGCATCCCCAAATCTGACCCTTTTGCATGGCAGTCAATAGTGACCAGGTAGTGCTAAGACAGAAATCCTAATCTACCTATAATACATGGGCTGAATCTTAAAAGAAGAAATCTATTGGAGAAATAAGTTTCACAAAGTAGGGAAGAGAATAAACAACTTCTAACTTAAGGTCATAATTAACAAGTCCTTGATGGTGATACTGATAAATACTCCTAAAACATTTTAATGTTATTCCTCTGCACAAAACATTAAAATGGCTATTCATTTCCAACCAAATGTAGCCATATGGATTATATATATATATATATATATATATATATATATATATATATATATATAGTCTTGTATTATAACTGCATGTATATTTCATTCCAAATATTATTTTCACAAGATAAATATGAGGAAAGGTATATCTGGGCACCTGGGTGGCTCAGAACACTGGACCTGTAATCAGAAAGACTCATCTTCCTGAGTTCAAATCTGGTCTCAGAAACTTACTAGCCATATGACCCTCAGCAAATCACTTAACCCTGTTTGCTGCAGTTTCCTCATCTGTAAAATGAGCTGGAGAAGGAAACAGCAAAACACTCTAGTATCTTTGCCAAAGAAAACTCCAAATGCAATCACAAAGAGTTGGACACAACTTAAAACAATTGAACAACAAATATCTGACCAGAAGACAAGGAAAGAAATCTGTGTTTGGGTCTTAATGAACTACAGGATAAATATATTGACAATCTGATGTAGCAGTAAAAAATGCTAATGCCATCTTAAGCTGCATTATGTGATCTTTAAGTGTCCAGAATATGGGCAGTGGTAGTACTCCTTCTACCCCCAGTAAGACTGCCTCTAGAATATTATATTCAATTACGTGAGACACATTTTAGGAAAGCCACTAAACTGAACATTTACCCATTAAGTTCATTGGGATAGTAAGGAACTATAAGACAATGGATTTGAGAGTATTTAGCTTGGGAAAGAAAAGGAAAAAAAACCCACAAATGGAGCAGAATAGCTATCTTCAAACTCTGAAAGAGCTATAATGAAAAAAGAAAGATTAGATTTGTTCTGCTTGGTCCAAAATGGCAAGACTAAGACTAAAGGGTGAAATATAAGAGGCAAGTTTAGACCTAAAGAAAAGAACTAGCAATTAGAATTATCTATGACCTTGACTCCACCCAAGCCCAGGGTGGTGCTGAAGGACAGCTCTATGATTTGGGATATGTAGTCATAAAGGGACTTGACGCTTAATAGGTT
>WOXC01011062.1:0-20760 GCA_011680675.1 Gymnobelideus leadbeateri | reverse complement strand
GGAATCCCTAGCAGCTTCAGGCTTCAGTCCAGCAGTGGGGATAGAAGCCAAATTGCAAAGGGCTGAAGAGTAAGTGGGATATGGGGAAGTGGAGGCAATAAGTGAAGGTCCTCCTTTTCTTGAAGCTTGGCTTCAATAAGGAGAAGAGATATAGGAGGATAGTTTGAGGGGATAGCAGGATCAATGGCAGGGTTTTTAAGGGGACAATCTGAGCATTGTTGGGGGAATGGGAAAGAAGCCAATGCATAAGGAGAGAATGAAGATAAGAAAGAAAGCAAGGATGATCCATCAGTCTGCACAAGTGTGGACAGCTCCAACCAAGCTGGAAAGACATCAACTATGTGCTATGTGGCAGATATTTTGTCTGTTCTCTGAGGACTTGTTTCAGTTCAATAGCCTCATCACCAGGTTATCTACAGGGGCATGACTCTTTTGGTTATAACTACTCTTCAGGATGCTCAAGTAAATAAATCACAGACAGCTTGCAATCTGGACCACCAACAGTTATGAAATGAGAAACTTGAAATATAGGCATCAATGTCACTGAGCATCGTCCTGATCACACAACCCAAGGAGAGCTATGGGGAGCTTATTTGATATGGCTCCACCTTGGCTCTGAGTTTTGTTATAGCCCCAGAATCAGGCAGAAGAAACGGTACCTGCCTTAGAAGACCTTCCTTGAGTTCATATTGAAATTCATGACATTTTTTAAACATTACAATTGTGGATTTAGTTTTTGCTGAATTGAAATAGAAATACCTCCAAAGCTGGGTAGGAGTTATTCCCTTTTCCTCGATGGTTTCCTTAACTTGTAGTAAGCTAGTAAAAGTGCTGTCATGGAAACCTGAGCCTTGGTTTTGCCTCTGCCACCTGGGTGACATAGGGAAAATCACTTCCCCTCTTCGAGACTCAGTTTCTTTATCTGTTAGGTGCCTTCCAGCTCTGTATTTTCTAGGTAGATAGATAATTTCCCATCTTATCTACCATCTGTTTATCCATCCATCTATTTTTCTGTCTATCCATCAAGGTTTCTACTTTTTTTTGAGGGGAGAAGGCAAGGCAATTGGGGTTAAGTGACTTGCCCAAGGTCACGAAGCTAGTAGGTTGTGTCAAGTGTCTGAGGCTGGATTTGAACTTAGGTCCTCCTGATTCCAGGGCTGGTGATCTATTCACTGCACCACTTAGATGCCCCTTCATCCATCTTTCTGTCTATCCACATGTCTATCTATCTATCTATCTATCTATCTATCTATCTATCTATCCATCCATCTACCTACCTACCTACTTGCTTACCTACATACCTACCTATCTCATTCCCTAGAACTAGAGCTAGAAGTGACCATAGGGATGAATAGGCCAATGCAGTCATTTTACAAAGGAGGAAGCAGATGTCCATAGAAGGGGACAGATTTGCTGAAGATGAGAGAGGTAGTAACTAGCAGAAGAGATATTCAATACTAGTGCTTATGCTGCTTTTTCTATACTTAAAAATGATACTGGAACCTTTTCCATTTTATATCCTGGGTACTTTTGAGCTCTAATATCCTAGGTTCAGTTTTCTATAATACTTTCTAGTTTTGCCATTCTTTGAATCTCTAATTGTGACCATCTTTATTTAATGATCCACCCCAGTCCAGGCCCTTATCACCTCTCACCTGGGCTATTACAATATCTTTCTAACCAATCTCCCTTCTTCCAGTCTCTCCTATCTCCAATTCACCTTCCACAGAGTTGCCAAACTGGTATTCCTAAAACACAAGTCTAAACACATCACTCATCTGCCCAATAAATTTCAGTGGCTCCCCATGGCCTCTAGGAGAAGTTCCAAATTCCAAGTTCCAAGTTCCAAGTTCCTTTGTTTGCCATGGAAAGCCCCAGTCTACATTTCTAGGCCCCTGGCAAGCACTCTATCCTTCAGTCAAATCAGCCTCCTTGTTTCTGGTATACAACATTCCATCTCCTGCCTTGGCATCTTTTCAGGGCTGTTCACCTTGCCTGGACAGCTCTTCTTTCTCTGCCTCCCAAACACCTGGCTTTCTTCAAGGGTTCTTCAAGGGTTGCCTCTTCTTGAGGCTTTTAATGGTTACTCCACTTGTTAGGTTCCATGTCCTACCCCCACTGTTGTTGTTGTTCATCTTTTGTTCTTGAAGAGGACCATGACATCAGGAAGGTGATGTCTTGATGTGTAAGCAAATTGGATTTAAGTGAGGCAAAGCTGGGCAAAGTTGCCAGCCTCACTCTCTTCTACAGAGTCATTGGAGCCCAGTGTCAAGACAGGTCAAGATGACTAGGGATAGCCTAAGATGCAGTGGGAAGACTTTGGCCTTTTTTAAAAAGCAATTGGGGTTAAGTAACTTGCTCGAGGTTACATGGCTAGTTATTTATTTATGTGTGGGTGCTAATTTTCTGAGGCTGGAACTGATCGAGTCCTCCTGACCCTGGGCCTCTTTAAGCTAAGGTCTTTTCTAGGTCTCAGTTCATCTGAGGCAATACCCATTCAGTGATTTAAGGCTAGATAAGAACTAAGGCAAAAGGTGGCCTAATTTTACTTCAGAAACACACACACACACACACACACACACACACACACACACACCAAACCTCCCCCTACTCTTACCTCAGGTAACACTCTGTGTTTATTTCTTATTTACCCTTATTTTCTTATCCATGAAGGTAAATTCCCTGAAGGCAAGCCCTGGAATCTAGGATTTTATAAGTGTAGGGAGCTCTGAATTAAGGAACTCTGTCTACCAATACAGGTCTATAACTTATCTGTAACTCCCAGCCTCAGAGAGCTGCCTGAGATGCAGAAGTTAGTGATTTACACAAGCCAGTTTGTTTTGGGGGGGGTGGACTCAAACCCAGGTCCTCCAGATTCTGAGGTTTGCCATCTATCCACTGAGCCAAGTCACTTTGCTGTGCACTGTGCCTGGAACATAATAAGTATATAATAAATCATGAGATAATAGATTTAGGGATGGAAGTGACCTCAGTGGCTTCCTTCCCCCACCCTTTTTGCAGATGAAGAAATCATGGAACAGAAAGTTTAATTCACTTGCCCAGGGTCATACAACGACTACGCTTCTGAGGCAGGATTTGAACCCAGGTCCCTCTGACTTTAAGTTTGATACCAAAGCTGCAGTTCATACATACAGAAACACATATCCATGTATCTACTATCCATATGTCGTGCAGACACTCAGCATTTATTGATGGACAAAATCAGCAATAGACTTGCAATGGTTGGCAATTCTTGAGTGACTGAGTAATCATCTTGGCATTTGGGTACTACAAGTTAGCCTATTCTTTACTTCTCTCTCATTCATTCAGCTTTTAATCCCCTGTGATGAGAAGCAGCATGATTAGTAGGAAGCCAGTCTTAGTGTCAGCAAGACCTAGGTTGAAGTCCTGCTTCTTACCCTGCGTAGGTTACAAATTGCGAATAAGTTCTGAATCTTCATGAATCCCCACGTGAAAATATATATCAGGGACAAAAAAATAAGATTCTTGCAACGGGAAAATCAGCTAACTGGATCTTGACTCTTTCTTCCAGCTTGGCTATATGGAAAAGGGTTTATGACTCTCAGGCCTTGCTGCTGAATTGTCCAGCCAGATCCAGGCTGCTGTGTGGAATCCAGCCTGGAGCTGCTTGGCTTTTTCCAAACATGTGAACCATTCTTCCCAACTGAGGCCACAGATGTTTTCCTTTCTGGAGAGAGAGGATGCTTTCCACAGGCATAGTCTTGAAGCCCAAGCCTGGAGTGTATGCAAATGTTCCAAGTTGGACATCACATGGGGCCCCCTTGTGACAGAGGGAGATTAGGAGAAGCTGACATGGGGCCCTGTGGAGCCCACACCATTCAGAGTGATGGCCTGGGACCCTTTAGACTGGGAGTTCCTTGAGGGCAGGAACTGTTATTTGCCCTTCTTTGTATCCCCAGGCTTAGTGAGTGCAAGGCTCAGCCCATGGCAGCCCCTTAATAAACACTTACTGATTGATTGATTGATTGATTGATCAAGTTTGAATTCTGGCTCTGCCACCATTACTGCCTGTGTGACTTTGGACAAGTTATTTAACCTCTCTGGTCCTCCTCTAAAAAACTTGAGACATTTGTACTAAGAGTTACTAGGGTCCCTTCCATAACTCAACCCATTCTAATGCTGCTTGAGGAAAGGTAGGGTGACAGAATGAATAGGGGCACATGCTGAGGATCTGAGCTGGATTCTAGCCCCTTCTGTTACTAACAGCATGGTAGTGTGTCAAGGGCACTGGTTTCTGAGTCCAAAGAGCGGGCTTGGAATCATGGCACTGCCAGATGCTAGTTGCATGACCTTAGACCCAAGGATTCATTCAACCTTTGGAATTCTCTGTAAAATGGGGGAGGGAGGCTGTGGAGAATTAGATGAGATCTCTGAGTTCCTTTACAGCTCTGGGACTGTCTGTGTCTCTAGAGCAAAGTGGGGTAGGCAGAATGGCTTCCAAAGAACATTTCAGATGCCTATAAATTGATGAATGATTGCCTCCCTGCCTCGTGGGTGTCCAAGCCTTTACTAGGCCCTATGGGTGAAAGAAACAGAGATAAAAAGATACTATCCCTACCGATCAAAAGGAGCTCAATCAGCTTGGGAAGGTAAGACACATAAAAGATAAAACTGCCAGGAAGTATGAAGCTAAATGCCAAAGGAATGTCAGAGACCCAAGTCAGAAAGAACTTTGGATTTGGATCCTGAAGTCCTAGATTCAAATCCTGGCTCTTTTGCTGCCTGTATGATCTTGGGCAAATCATTTGCCCTTTCCTCTGTAAAATAGTTGCGGGAGGGGGGCATTGACTACATGGTCCCTGTAGTCTCTTCAGCTTTGGATATACAATCCTATGTGTAATTTTGGGCAAATCACCTCTCCATGGGCCTCAGTTTACCCCTATGTAAACTGAAGAAGTTGGACTAGCTTGCCTCTGAGTTCCCTTCCAGTTTTAGATGTAGAATCCTTTTCTTTCTTTCTTTTTTTCCTTTGCTTTTTGGAGGGGGAAGGCAGGCCAATTGGTGTTAAGTGACTTGTCCAAGGTTACATGGCTAGTAAGTGTTAAGTGTCTGAGGCCAGATTTGAACTCAGGTCCTCCTAACTCCAGGGCCAGTGCTCTATTCACTGTGCCACCTAGCCACCTCACTAGATGTAGAATTCTGTATGTAACCTTGGGCAAGTCACCTCTCTTTTCTGATCCTCAATTTCCTCCTCGGAAAAATGAGGGAGCTGGATGATATAGTCTCTGAGGTCGTTTCCCGCCCAAGGTCTAAGATTCTCTAATTTATGATCCTTCTGTCTGAATTGCCTACAAAGGGGAAGGAGAATTGGCCAAAATGAGGAGAGTGGCCCCAAAGTGGTGAATTGCACATTCTGCACCAAGATAGCTCCAAAATGTACCTGGTACCTCCTGCTCTGTGATGTCATTACTCTTCTCTCTACCACCCCCTTTCCCAGAAGCTCAGAGCCAGAGAAGACCTCAGGGGCCAGAGATCTCCATGTGTAGTCTTTGCTTGGATGGTTGATTTTCTGAACCCAAGCTCAGGAAACAGAAGAAGAAGGGAGGGGAGAATGTGTCTTCTCATCCAGCTGGGGAGATTGAACCATGGGCCCTGACCATACAACTTCTAACACCTTGAAGCTAAAAATAGGACTGTGGCTGCATTTGTCAGGTGGGCCAGAGAACTTGAAGTTTTGTGAATGCATGTACATGTGTGCACGCACACGTGCACCCTGCCACTGGAGTTGGGGGAGGTGGCTTGGAGGCTGGGACTAGAGGTGACAGAGCTGGGTGGAACTGAGCTGGGGCTGATTGGGGCTAAGACCTGTACCCCTGGCTTGATTTAAACCAGAGAAGAGTACACTCAATGGATTTTTGTTTTGTTTTGTGGGAAGAGAAGATGACTTGCTGAAAATGTGTCAGCTGCTCAGTCACACCTAGGCCTACAGTGTAGAGTGTCTTGTCTTCATATTTGGCTGGGCTAATCAGAGGCTCTAGGCTGTGGTTTGGGGTGCATCTGGTCCAAGCCCTTGGAGCAGGCTAGGCATTCTTCCCCTCTCTGAGAACAGAGGAACTGGACTCTAAGGCTCCACATTCCACTGGCAAGTGGAAAACACGTCCTTTTGGGGCTTCAGGCTATCAGAAGCTGGCCACCACCAAGACTAGGCAGGGAAGTGGGCTGAGGATTCCAAGAGGGGAGAGAATGGAGCCCACAGGAGGGGTGGGATCAGAATGTAGTGGAGAGTTAGAGCCTGACTTCATTAACAGCAGGCAACAATTAGCTTTCAGCAAAGGTGTTTCCTAAGACAGTAGAGTATTAACAGCTGGCACCAAATATTCCCTCATCCCAGGGGTGTCCTCTTACCCTGCATATATAAGTTTCCTTGAGAGAATGGGCTCCAAGTAAAGGACAAAGGTAGTGGGAAACACATGTAAACAATGCCTGTGGCAAAGGGTATCTCACATCTCCTGGTAATTGGAAGTCGTTTTCTCCCAAGGCTCCCCTTACACATAACTCACTGCTGGGTTCCAAGAGTCAGTACTTTCATAGGGTCCCTAGCTAGCCCTTCAGGAACTGTCATTAATTGACTATCTCTCCACAATCCTTCTGGCCAGCTAGGTGGTGCTGCAGTGGATAAAAGTGCTGGACCTGGAGTCTGGAAGATTTGTGTTCCTGAGTTCAAATTTGACCTTAGAAACTTGCTAGCTGTGTGACCCTGGGCAAGTCACTTAACTCTGCCTCAGTTTCCTTATCTGTACAGTGAACTGGAGAAAGAGATGGCAAACCACTGCAGTATCTTTGTGAAGAAAACCCCAAATGGGGTCACAAAAGAGTCAGACATGACTGAAAAATGACTAAACAATAACCACCACATCCTTCTGCAGGTGCTTCCTCTACTGTTAACCACTAATGTACCAGTGGCCACTGCTACTGGCTCTAATGGACTTTGCTACTGTATCTGTTTGCTGGTGATACTGCAGATGGCTCCGAGAGAGAGAGAGAGAGAGAGAGAGAGAGAGAGAGAGAGAGAGAGAGAGAGAAACAGAGAGAGAGACAGGGAGAGATGGAGACAGAGATAGAGACAGATAGAGAAAGAGACAGAGAGAGAAACAGCGACAGAGAGAGAAACAGAGAGACAGAGAGAGAGACTGAGGGAGTGGGAGACTGACAAAGACAGAGATAGAGAGAGGTCTTCCTATTTTCAAGTAATTCTCTTTCTGGGGTTTGGCTGGAACTCCTGAACTGTTTGACTAGCCTGCTGATGGAATGCGCAATTCCAACCTGGCTTGCTACTGCATATTACAGAAACCCAGAGATTTGCCTGATTCTTTCAACAAATCACAACCTATTTCCTGTGGGGTATCATCTGTCTTTATCCAATTGTTCAATCACTTTGTTCCTTTCAAATTGATTGACGGTTTATTTATATATAATCTACCCCCACTCTTTTTATAAAGGAAGAAACAGGCCTAGGGAGAAGTGACTTAACCAGCTCCCACAGAGGCTCCTAGATCTAAGGCAGGAAGGGCCTTCAAAGGCCATCTAGTCTAACCTCCTCATTTTCCAGAGGAGGAAATAGAAGCCCGGATTGGGAAAAATGCCTCACCGTCAAGATTGGGAAAAGAGCTGAGACGGCTTTTCTAAATTGGGATGGGGTAGTTCCAGTGCAAGAGGAAGGGAGAAGATGATGGTTCTCCACCTCCCAGAAGCCAGACCAGAGGGCCTTATCCTAGTGGGCCTCTTGGCAGCATTTGACACTGTCAATGGCCTTCTTCTGGATATTCTCTTCTGGTATTCTTGACATTATTCTATCTTGTAAGAGACTATTACTCCCTTTCAGTCTTTAGCCTTGCCTCCTAACTATGGGTATGCCAAAAGGCTCTGTCCTGGGCCCTCTTCTTTGCTATATTTTGTCTTTTGGTGAATTTTTCAACTCTCTTGAGTTCAATGATCATTTCTATGGAGATAACTCCCAGATCTATAAATACAGGCTTGGGATCTCACCTGAACTACTGCCTATTGGCCATATCTGACTGGATGCCTAATAGACATAGCCAACTCAACATACCTAAGGCTTAATTCATTATCTCTTCCCCGCCCCAATCCACCCCTCTTCTAAAGCTCCTTGGTTTTCTGAGGGTACCACCATCCTTCCAGTCTCCCAGGTTCACAACCTTGGCATCATCCCCATCTCTTCTCTGTCATCTCCCCACACATGTCCAATAAATTTCCTAATCTTGTCCTTTCCACCTCCACAGCATCTGTCTCATTAATCCCTTTTCTGTCCAATCAAATGTACAGCACCCTAGTTCATGTCCTTATCACCTTTCTCTTTGTCTACTGAAGTGGCCTCTGAATTGATTTCCCCTGTCTCCAGTGTCTCCATTCTCTATAAAATCACCAAAGAGATTTTTCTAAAGCAGTGCTTCTTAAACTGTGACTCAAGACCCCATAACTGAATGTGGGGGTTGCAAAAAATTTGGCAACAGTAAAAGGTTTCTGAATGAGCCACAACCAAATATTAATTCAAACTCAAATGTATAATGTATCTGAGGTGTTTCTGGCAGGGTTTGCCCATGTTGTATCACACAACTTCACTGTAGCCTTGGTTCTGAACACACAGCTGTCATGGCACACAATGCCAGCAAATGCTGCCAGAAACACGTTGGCTCAGATTTGAGACTACTGTATATGATGAATTGCAGTGTTTTATTGTATATACAAAGTTTTCTGCTCACACAGAAACATAATAGTTTAATTATGGAAAATAAAGTCTTTTAATATTTTTTCTACCATCATTCCTCAGCATGTAAGCATCAAATTATTATATCATTGGACTGCACTATGTTACAATATTTGGTTTTTGAAACTGCTGTTATATCTTTCTTTTGCAGAAACATAAATGTTTAAACCACAGCAAGTAAAGACAAAATCCCTTTGATAATATCTTAATTATTTCCCACCATCACCGCATATGTGTGAACATTAATTTTTTTTTAAATTAAGTAAAACAGGGGCGGCTAGGTGGCGCAGTGAGTAGAGCGCCGGCCCTGGAGTCAGAAGGACCTGAGTTCGGATCCGGCCTCAGACACTTAACCCACACAAACAAAAACCTAGTCGTGTGACCTTGGGCAAGTTACTTAACCCCAGTTGCCCTAAAAGTGTCGGCTAGGTGGTGCAGTGAGTAAGAGTGCCGGCCTCGGAGTTGGGATGACCCGAGATCAAATCCGGCCTTAGAAAATGAGCACCCACACATAAATAATGACTAGCCGTGTAACCTTGAGCAAGTTACTTAACCCCAATTGCTTAAAAAAAAATTAAAAAAAATAAATTAAACAAAACAAATGTAATTTGATAAACTAAAGCTAGTATTTATTTGAGAAATTATTAGCAATATTTATTTATATTTTAGGAGAAAAATATTTTTGGTTATGGATAAATGGCTATATTTAGACAGAAGTAAAAATACTGATGACAATGAGGCAGAGTCTTCAATAAGAGGTTGTAGTGCATATAAATTTACAAGGAAAAGAAATTATGTCAAATCATTTTTGCAATATGGATTTATTCTAATAATGATGATGGTATGAAAAAAATGTCTTTGCTTAATTTGTAATGAAGTTTTGGTTACGGAGAGCATAAACCAGCGAAACTAAAATGACATCCTAACACCAAGTATGCAGCATACTGCAATAAACCAAAGAAATATTTTGAATGACTTCTAAAATCTTCAAATAAAGAAAAAAAAAACAATGTTTTGAGAAATTTGTTACTGTCAATGAAAAATATTTACTTGCATTTTACAAAACTACTTAGTTAACTGCAAAAAAAACTGAAAAGCCCTATGTGCTAGGAGAAGATCTCATGATGCCTGATGCTATTAAAATGTCAGAAATGCTATCCACATCCAGAGAAAGAATTATGGAGTCTGAATGCATATAGAAGTATACTATTTGCTTTCTCTCTTTTCTGTTTTGTTTTGTTTCTTCTTTCTCATGGTTCATTCCATTGGTTATAATTCTGCTTTACAACATGACTAATATGAAAATATGATTAATATGAATGTATATGTAGAGCTTATATCAGATTCCACATTGTCTTTGGGAGGTAGGAAGGGAAGAAAGGGTAGAAAATTTAAAACTCAAAAGCTTGTAGAACTGAATGTTGTAAACTCAAAATAAATAAATAAACTTAGTATAAAAAATGTCAGAGGGGTAGCTATGTGGTGCAGTGGATAGAGCACTGGCCCTGGAGTCATGAGGACCTGAGTTCAAATCCAGCCTCAGACACTTAACACAAAAACTAGCTGTGTGACCTTGGGCAAGTTACTTAACCCCAACTACCCTCCAAAAAGCAAAAACAAACAAACAAAACAAAAACAAAACTAATAAAAATGTCAGAAATGGATCATGGAAAAAAGCATGGGGGTGAAATTCATAGAGTTCCGTTACTGAATGATACTGTTTCCCAAAGAATTTCTGAAATTAGTAATGACCAGTTCCAGTAGCTTAAGGACAACTCAAAGTTTGCAATTCAGTTAGATGGAACAACTGATATTTCTAACATGGTACAGTTGTTGCTTTATGTAAAATATGTTTATGAAGGAAGCATACATGAGGAATTATTGTTTTGTTGCCCTTTGGAAGGGCACACAAAAGAGGAAGATAAATATATCTTAAAGTAGATGAATTTTTCACAAATGAAGGTTTACAGTGGAAAAACTGCATTGGAGTCTGTAAAAATAATGCTGGAGCAATGATGGGTGAGAATGTTGGATTTGTAGGAAAAGTTATAGCTAGGGGCAACGAACCTATCACTTTTACTTACTGCATGATCCATTGGGAGGCACACATAGCCAAAAAAAATTCACCCATTTAGATGTGGTGCTTTGTGATGATATCAAAATCATTAACTTCTTTAAAAACCATGCCCTTAACAGTCATCTGTTTTCAAACCTTTGGAAAAATGTGGATGCCCATTACAAAAGCTTATGACTACATGCAGAGGTAAGGTGGCTCTCAAGAGGGTGAAATTTAAGCAGATTATTAAAACTGAAAGATGAAGTTGTTATATTTTTATTTTATTTTATTTTGCTTTTTGGAGGACAATTGGAGTTAAGTGACTTGCCCAAAGTCACATGGCTAGTAATTGTGTCAAGAGTCTGAAGCTGGATTTGAATTCAGGTCCTCCTGACTTAAAGCCAGTGCTCTATTCACTCCACCACCTAGCCACCCCAAGTTTTTATATTTTTGACCGTGGAGAAATTTGATTTTGTTAATTTTTTTTCATAATGACTTATGGCTTTCAAAACTGTGATATTTGTCAGATATTTTGGAAAAATTCAATGATTTAAACATGCCACTTCAAGGAAAAAATTGTAACATTTATGGTAAGAGATAAAATTGAAAGTTTTACTAAAAATTAACATACAGAAGTATAGGATGCAAAATGCTTCTTTAGAAATGTTTAGGAGGGTCAGAACCAAAATGGCAGCATAGAAGCAGGGAAACTCTGTGAGCTCCCCCCAAAACCACCTCAAATACCTATAAAATATGACTCTAAACAAATTTTAGAGCTATAGGACACACAAAGTGACACAGAGAAGCAAATCTCTCACCGAAGGCAGCTGGCAGGCCTATAGGGAGCATTCCTTGTAGCATTCTGGGAGCTGAGCCCAGCCCCATATCAGTTTGAGCTCTAGGGTGGCCCTGACCAGCAGAGGCTGGAGCAGACTCCAGGAGAGTGGATCACTAGCAGCTGTGGTGGTTTTCAGAATTATCAACACATAAATACCAAAGACAAAGGTCAGTGTGGAACTCTGTTGGAACTGGGGGGGGGGATGAAAGAGTGTGGTCCCACCCCCGCCCCTGGGGTGAGAAAAAACATGAGGCAATGCAGCCATGCAGCTGCCTCCATGTGGATGATTCGGAGCTCCTGGCCTGTAAATCGTAGGGGAACCAAGCAACCAGTCTGAGGGTAATCACACTTGCTTTAACCTGCTTGGATCTGGATCATGGTCTTGGGTGGAGGTACTGGGGTGTGTGACCAGTGAGCCAGAGCTTGTGGGGGCTGCAGAGATGGCACCCAACTAATAGCTCCAGCAGCTGCAAATACCCCAGTGATTTGGGACAAAGCTCTCTTCTCTGGAAGCAGAGTTCTACTGTGGCAAAGTGCTCAAAAGTCAAGTAATTAAGCAACATGAGCAAGCAAAGGAATCAAAACAAACACAGCAATCAAACTTTAGATTTCTTTTTTGGGGACTAAAAGGATCAAAGCCTGGAATGGGAGGAAGACAACAAAATCAGAACTCTTGCACGAAAAGCTTCCAAGAAAAATAGGAATTGGTTACAGGCCATGGAGGAGCTCAAGAAGGATTTTGAAAATCAAGTAAGATATGTATAGGAAAAACTGGGAAGAGAAATGAGAAGGATGGAAGAAAATCATGAAAAGAGAGTCAACAACCTGACTGAAGAAACTAACATATTAAAAAAAGACTAATTAAAATGGCAAAAGAGGCTCAAAAAGCCAATGAGGAGAAGAATGCCTTAAAAAGTCGAATTTGCCAGATAGAAAAAAGAATTTCAAAAGCCCACTGAAGAGAAGCATTCCTTCAGAATTAGATTGGAGCAAATGGAAGCTAATGACTTCATGAGAAATCAAGATACTATAAAACAGATCCAAAAATGAAAAATAATAGGAGGCAATGTGAAATATCTCATTGGAAAAACCACTGACCTGGAAAATAGATGCAGGAGCAATATTTTTTTTTTTAATTTTTTAAAGCAATTGGGGTTAAGTAACTTGTTCAAGGTTACACAGCTAGTCATTATTTGTGTGTGGGTGCTCATTTTCTGAGGCCAGATTCGATCTCGGGTCATCCCAACTCCGAGGCTGGCACTCTTACTCACTGCGCCACCTAGCTGCCCCAAGGAGCAATAATTTAAAAATTATTGGACTACCTGAAAGCCATGATCAAAAAAAGAACCTAGAAATCATCTTTCAAGAAATTCTCAAGGAAAATTGCCCTGATATTCTAGAACCAGAGGGCAAAATAGAAATTGAAAGAATTCACCAAGCTTAAAAAAGATCCCAAAAAGAAAACTACTAGAAATATTATATCCAAGTTCCAGAGTTCCCAGATCAAGGAGAAAATATTACAAGCTGCCAGGAAGAAACAATTTGAGTATTGTGGAAACACAATTAGGATAACACAAGACCTAGCAGCTTCTACATTGAGGGACTGAAGGGATTGGAATATGATATTCCAAAGGTCAAAGGAGCTAGGATTAAAACCAAGAATCACCTACCCAGCAAAACTGAGTACCGTGTTTCAGGGGAAAATATGGTCATTCAATGAAATAGAGGACTTTCAAACATTTTTGATGAAAAAAAAAACAGATTTGAATAGAAAATTTAACATTCAGATACAAGAAGCAAGAGAAGCTAAACGGGGAAAAGAAATCATAAGAAACTTATCAAAATTGAACTATTTACATCCCTACATAAAAAAATGATAATTGTATCTCATGAAACTTTTCTCAGTATGAGGATAGCTGAAGGGAAAATATATATTCCCTTCAGCTATCCTCATACATATATACATATACCATCCTATATAGACATCTATATATATATATATATATATATATATGTGTGTGTGTGTGTGTGTGTGTGTGTGTGTGTGTGTGTGTCTATATAGGAGGGTATATGTCTATATAGGTATATGTGCATATGAATACATATGTGAGTGTGTGTAATATATGTATCGGTATACATAGAGAGAGGGCACAGGTTCAATTGAATAGGAAGGGATGATATTTTAAAAGTAAAATTAAGAGGTGAGAGAGGAATATAAAAAGAAGACATAGGAAGAGACAGAATAGGGTAAATTATCTCATATAAAAGAGGCAAGGGCAAACTGTTACAATGGAGGGAAAGAACAGGAAGGCAAAAGGGAATGGGTCGACCTTACTCTCATTGAATTTGACTTAAGGAGGGAATAACATACACACTAAATTGGATATCTTACTTATAGGAAAGTAGGGGGAAGGGGATAAGAAGGGGATGATAGAAGGGAGGGCAGATTTGGGGGGAGGGTAGTTAGAAGCACACACTTTTGAAAAGGGACAGAGTCAAAGCAGAAAATAGAATAAGTGGGGGGCAGGATATAATGGAGGGAAATATAGTCAGTCTTTCACAATATATCCACCATGGAAATGTTTTGTGTAACTACCACTGTACAAGCTATATTGAATTGCTTATCTTCTCAGTAAGGGTGGGGGACGAAGGAAAAAGGAAAGAATCTGGAATTCAAAGTTTTAAAGTCAAATGTTTAAAAAATTATTATTATTATTATTATTTACATTCAACTTGGAAATAAGATATACAGGCACTGGAGTATGGAGATCCATCTTTCCCTACATGAAAGTTGGAGGGGGGATGGGGAAGGATATAGGAGAGAGCAGATTTGAGGAGGGGATATTCAATGGGATTGCTGTTTTGGGATGGTGGGTAGGGGAAAATGGGGAGAAATTTTGTAACACAAAATCTTGTGGAAATAAATGTTGTAAAATAAAAATAAACATAAAATTTAAAAAAAAGAAAAAGAAATGTTTATAGCTACAGATGATTTTGTAATTGAAAATAACCTTCCCAAAGATTTAATTGTAAGGATTATAATTGATCATATGAAGTGCCTGGAGACATCGTTTCAGAAATATTTCCCTTCAAATTTTGATTCTACAAAAACTATGTTGGTTTCATAAACCATACTCAGTTGAAATAAAAAATGTCAATCATCTACCACTAAAAGTTCAAGAAGAATTTTCTAAGTTATTAAGCAACACAGATTTAAAACCTGAGTTTCCCAAAAAATCATTAAATGAATTTTGGCTTGGGATTAGGGCAGATTCCAAGAATTCACCAGGTTCTATGAACAAATTCTGAAACGTTAGACACTCAAGTAATGTCTTACTGTTTATACTTCATGGCTAGATGGCTCAATGGATAGTGCTGGGCCTGGCATCAGGAAGATTCCTCTTTCTGTGTTCAAATATGGCATCAGACTCTTACTAGCCAGGTGACCCCAGACGAGTCACTTAACCCTGTCTGCCTCAGTTTCCTGATCAGTAAAATGAGCATCAGGGTCTTTGCCAAGAAAATCCCAAATGGAGTCATGGAGAGTTGGGCACGACTAAAAAGCCAATAACACCTTCACCATTAAAGGGATAGTGACCAGGAGTGCAGCTTGAACCTAAAAATTATTCCCCTAAATTATCAATATTTGGGAGGTGGATGGATAAATCTAATTCTAGTACAGTACTCTCTCTCTGAAGAGAGCAGAGTAATCACCTTCATGGCCCGAATCTCCTGCTCCCTTCAAGGCAGGAACCAAAGTCTCCCTTGGAGAAGGGTAGATAGAGGAAATGAGATATCTGCTCATGCCTCCCTTCAAGTCACATCTAGAGAGACCCATGTAGACACACATAAAGTAAATGGGCCACATACATAGTCAGTCATTCAGTGAACTAGCATTAATCAAGTGTCTGCTACTCGTTAGACACTATGGTAAGAGTTGTGGATATAAAGAAAAGCAAAAAATTAAAACCATATTGGGGAGATGGGGGACTTTGAAGAAGGTGGAATTTTAGCTAAAACTTGAAGGAAGCCAGGGAAGCTTGGAAGTGGAGATGAGGAAAGAGAGAGTTCCTGGCATGACACAGGGACAGCCTGTGTCAATAACACACACAGAATTGGGAGATAGAATTTTGGGTATGAGGGACAGCCTGTGTCAATAACACACACAGAATTGGGAGATAGAATTTTGGGTATGAGGGACAGGAAAGGGACCAATGTCATTAGATGAAAGAAGGTATGGGATGGAGGAAGGTGTAAGAATATTGGAAAACTGGGTAGGTAGGGGTCAGACTAAGAAGGACTTCCAAAACCAAACAGGATTTTATAGTAGAGTCTGGAGGTAATAGGGAGTCAATAGAATTTCTTAAATGGGGAGGGGAGGCATGTGACATGGTCAGATGTTGGCTTTAGGAACATCACCTTTGATACATGAGTAAGGGATGGACTGGAATCCTTCCTCTCCTTCTGCCCACCAAGGTGGTTGGAGAGAGCAAAGCTCTGATGAAAAGCAGTGAGGATGGAAGAGGATGTATGGCAGAGGCATTCCCTGGAAGACATTATCAAGCAACCTTGAACCATCACCAGTCTTCCTGACCTAGATCTTGCTAATGACTGCACAGCCCTGCCTCAATTAAATCCAATTCACTTGCAAGTCAAGACATTGTCCTTCTGATGTCATTGGTCCTCTTTGAGAATGAAGGACTGAACAACAGCAACCAAATGACCCTCCACCTAGGGCTCAAGGACTGGTTCTTTTCCCTGTCTTATATAAAACAAACAAACAAACAAACAAACAAACAAACAAACAAAACTTCTAGGCCTAGGGAAAGGATTCTTACTTCTCCTGACTCAGTCTCTGTTCAGGTTCCCCCCAGGGCATTCAATCCCTAAGCTGCTCCTCTGCTCTTTTACTCTGGTCTTCTTGCCCAACTCATGGGCTCCAGGCCTCCAGAAAGTTTGAGACACTGGGGAGGGCAAAACTTTTGGAGGAAAGAAAAGGTTTCTGAGAGTGGGAATGGGAAGGTAGAGCGCTTCAGCTGGGGGTAGGCTCTGTTTGCCTTTCTTGTCTCCCCTCTCCCTGATTTCTCTGCAGACACATTTCTGGGTCCTTGGTCTCCCATTCTCTTTGGGTGGTGAGGTTTGCAGTCTACAAACTAAAGCCCACATCTCTTTGGATTGGGTCAGACCTCTCTCCCCCACCTCTACTCTCAGCATCCTGTCCCTGGCTTAATCTGGTCAGAGCTCAACACCTACCCCACCTCTAGGTCTCCTTGCTTTCTTCCTTAAAGAAATCCCAAGGGGTGGCTAGTTGACTCAGTGAATAGAGCACCAGCCCTGGAGTCAGGAAGAACCTGAGTTCAAATCCAGACTCAGACAGTTAACACTTACTAGCCATGTGACCTTGGGCAAGTCACTTAATCCCAATTGCCCTGCCCTCCTTCCTTCAAGAAAAAAAAAAAGCAAAAAAAAAATACATATAAAAAATCACTCATCATCCTGGTCCTTTAAATTTCCTGCCTTGGTGTGAGTTTCCTATCTTTAGATATTTTTCAACCTTAGGGCAAAGCCTTAATTACCCTTGATTAGTTTTTAACTGTGGAACTGGAACACCATCTTCCTCTGATCAAAACAGTATTCTTCCTTTGTTTGATGGTGGCTTTATGTGTTAGTGACCGCTATTTTCTTCTCTCCTCTGAAATGCCCAAATATCTTCCCAAGGAAAAAAAAAGAAAAAGAAGGAAAGTGTATATTTGGGACAAGGGATCATTATCTGATGACCTCCCTCCAAAGCTTACCTCACAGATGGTAGAAAATAGCAATAGAAATGGGAGCAGACTCTTGCCTCAAACCTCATTAAGGAGAGAGGCAACTTTGGTGGTGAAGAGAGCCTTGGGTTCAAGTATAGGTTTTGACACTTACTAGCTATGTGACTCTGGGCAAGTCACTTCAGCTATATGGGCCTCAGTTTTCTCATGCAAAATATGGCCATAATGCTATTTCTAGTTTCTACCTCACACAGGTGGTGTGAGGAAGGAGTTTTATAGACTTTAGTAGAATCATTATTATTTTTAACTCATTCTTCTCCTCTTTTTTGATGGAGTTCAGATCAAACCAATCTGAGGAAAAGTCACTGCCCTGGTATTCTCCTTTTTATTTAATGATCTTCAGACTATTGCTTGCAAATCTGGAAAAATCTGGAAAGATAAAACGATTGCCTTTTATAATTGAGTAAGACTATTAAACACATCTTCTGAAGACTCACTCAAAGCATATTTGGGATAGCCCCAGGGGCAGACAGGACCACAGTGATGGCATGCACCTCACCCTGTTGCCACGTGTTTTCAATTTCTTCTACTAGGTCTCTATGTTTTGAAAGTGTTTCATTTCATGTAGTTTGGAAATTAAGACTGTTTGGTATGCCTACATCTATTAAAAATATATTTGATTGTCCATACATCCTGGAAATTTGGAGCTATGCCAAAAGTTACTTAATTGAGCATGTTTTTAAACCAGGAATACTACTACTAGGTCTACATCTCAAAGAGATAAAAGAGAGAAAAATGACCAATAATGTACAAAAATATTCATCGTAACCCTTTTTGGGCTGACAAAGAACTTTAAACTAAAGGGACAAGCATCAATTGGGGGAATGGTTGGACATATTATAGTACATGAATATAATGGAATATTATTGTGCCATAATAAATGGTGAATCAGATAGTTTCAGAGGAAACTGGGAAGATCTCTGAGAACTGATGCAGAGTGAAATGATCAGAACTAGAAGCACAATTTATAGAATGACAAGTTTCTAAAGAAAAACAACTTTGAAAGATTTTAGAACTCTGATTGATAAAAAGACAAGCCATAGCTCCATAGGATGGAAAATGAAACACACCGCCTACCTCCTACCAAAGATGATGGACTCTCAATGCAGAATGAGACATTGTAAATTGTGGAAGTTATTTGTCTGGATTTTGATATTGTTGTAAGAATTTTATTTTTCCTTTTTATTGTTCAATGTGGGGGTGGGGGTAGAAAAAGAAGGAGAAAATACACATTTGCTAATTGGGAAAAATATGGATCAATGCTGTATTTGCAAGTTTGTGGAAAGGGCAGCTAGGTAGTGTGGTGTATATAGTACTGTCCCTAAAGTTAAGAGGACATGAGTTCAAATCCAGCATTAGACATTTACTAGCTGTGTGATCATGGACAAATCACTTAACCCTAATTGCCTCCAAAAAAAGTTCTGTGGGTAGCAGTTCTATCTATAGAGTTCCTCTAGTTCTACTTCCTGATTTCTTGAGAATATTTTGGGATTTATATTTGAGAGATTTGTCCCTTCTTTTTTTAAGATTCAACATTTATTAAGCTCCTCTAGTGTGAAAGGCACAGTGCTGGGCATCATGCCAAGATACAAAGATTAACACAAACATTCTGCCCTCAAAAAGGCTCAAAGTCTAATATGGGTTTGCTTATGTAATACAAAAACCAATGTAAAATAAAGGAAGAATGACCTCCATTCTTTACTGTTCTATGTCTTGTTCAGCTGTCATTCCCATTTACCCCTAAACATAGTTAATATCAGTTTTCAATTAGCAGGCCATCCTTTTAATGATCAGATATTTCAGTCACTAATTAATAGGCTATCCCTTTAATGACCAGGCAATTCGATCATCATTAATTGGTTCTCCACAAAGAACCCTAACAACCCAAACAGATATGGGAAACCACTTCATTAATATTTTTAAAACAGAGTAACCCTGAAGGTGATGAATTAATTACTTTTGACTCCCTGAAAGTCTATAAAATAGGGGTTAGCTATCCTTATCTTTATTACTTTGTATCCCTAATTTCCCCACTCCCAATTTGCCTGGGAATCCAGGCTGTCAGTAACTATTTTAGCCATACTACTAATAACCAAGGTCCCCAGACCCCCCAGAAATGCCCAGTTGGACTTTCTCTCCAGGACACGTAAATTTCACTAAGTAGATGATTGAAGTTACAAGACTCAGTCACATCCTCAAGAATTTTTCCCACATGGGAAAAACTTCACATAGTATGAGACTTTTTTTTACTCAAGCTCTTCCTTTCCCAGGCAGAAAAGATGAAACCAAGGAATAGAATGGAATGTTTGTTTTTTCCACTCTTATTAAGATGAAAACAATGAAACTCAAAACAGGATCACTTGGCCCTTTTTCTTCTTATCTCCTCCTAGTTTAAAATGCTTACACCTCTTAATGGCAAGCATCTTCTTAGACCTGCAGTTGTGTTCCACACATTCAAGCCTCAATATGATCTTTTTAGCGGTCTTCTCCTTTTTCTGGAAAAATTGGTTTAGTTTGAGCACTGATCCTATCAAGTACAGGTAATCCTTGCCTTTCTTGCACTGTGTCTCTGTACAGAAAGTTCTGAAGGTTCTAGGGATGTTGGCCAAAGGGCATCACTGTGCTTCCAACTCATCTTCTTTCCTAAGTGAGTACTTGGTCAAAGACAGCGACGAGTTGAAGAAGATAACCAGCTTCAAAGGATGATGGTGGAAGGCTGGCTTTGTCCCTTCTTAGTTTGTAAAGGATAATGAGGTATATAATAAAGGTGTGTAATTCTAGCAAACTGATTTTGTCTTTCTAGGTGTTCAAGAGATACTGAGCTATTGCGACCTTTGGTGATATGTTTTACAATTTCCACCATTTCACTGCATAATCTGATTTGATCAATAAGTCTGGGATCCCTAAAGACAAATGTTCTGTTATTCCTAGCGATAATTAGCTGATTCTGAATATCTTTCTTCTGTCAGTAAACCCTTAAGACTCTCATTTTTGGATGCTTCTTTATCAGCATAGTATTAGTTGAATTCGTATTGATATCATCCATGCAGTGACTTTCCCTTCCACTCTTGGCTCTGAGCAATTTCATAGACTTTACCCAGAGATAAATCACCTTCTATGTATCCAATGGCACATACTTGTTGTCAACCTCTATTTACTATTGCTTTAGGAAGTGAGATCTGTTTGTTCCCAAAGCATGTCTGTAAATTTTTAATGGGGATATCATGAATCCTCAGAAAAACAGTCAACCCTCTGCCTCCTTTCTAATGAGGAT